>JASGXE010009846.1:0-45344 GCA_030068105.1 Sinentomon sp. SZTP_YWyxl
GATTTTTTTGTACCTACTTGCAATGTCATTGTTTCTTTCATGTCAAACATTTAATTGGCCAAAGTTTTGAAGCAAATTTCAAGCATTTTTGACTTCTCAAATAACCTTGATTTTGATTAGCTTGATTAGGTACCTATAACCTAGATATGTTCTGTATTTGATAGTCAAAGAGCAATGATACAATATTTTTTGTTTGCTCAAAGTTCTGAAACAATTTATAAGCATTTTGATCGATCTTATCTTTTTCTGATTTACTTGTGTTATGATTTAGGTACCTATGTTTATGTTCCCCCATTAGCCCATTTGTGTTCCGTTTTTGATGGTCTGAAAGAACCAACATGGAAAATTCAGATAAAGAACCAACATGGAAAATTCAGATAAAGAACCAACATGGAAAATTCAGATAAAGAACCAACATGAAAATTCAGATAAATATTGACCCTGTTTTGTTGTTTAATCAAAGCTGCTCGAAGTCCTGGAAACAAAACATGCGGCCGTATGCCACATTGCATCTCATCCCCAAATTCAACTCAATAACCAGTTCAACAGATAGATTTGTGTTGCAAAATTTAATTTCTATGCGCAGCGCTAACTACTTTTCCATTGTTGCGAAAAATGAATCCGTCTGTTGAATTGGCTATTGAGTTGAACTTGAGCGTGAGTTTCAATGGGGAATACGGCCGATCGACTATCAGATGAATAATTTGTCTCCAGCGATGCTGTTATTTCCTGACATTCGGGAAGAAAAATGCAGAAAAAAACGAAATCACAGCTTGCGAAATCGACTCGTGCTCCCTGTGCTTGATTAGACATGATGCATCACGATTTCAAGGGTGTGATTCTCATTGCCCATTTTTAATCAACCAAGCAGATAATGAAGCTGGGTTTTGGACAGATTTCAGGGGAGACATGCAATGACCTTGTGAAATCATTTTGTGTATTTGGTTTGGTGCCATGGCCAGTGCATATAAGAAGCACAAAGTAAACTGGCCAAAATGTGATTCTTATTACCCCGTCTCCCCCAACATTGTAGTTGAAAAAAAAAACTTCCGGTGTCCAAAGTTACCCTGCATCATTGGGTGACTTCGGACGCTCCTTTTTAAAAAAAAAGAACAGATGGAGTCGGTATTATTAAAAAGTGAGTGTTGAAACATCTTCATGACATAATGATCCTCATCTGTGTCAAACTTGATAGTGCTGTGAGCATATCTTGTTGGAATGCAAAGACTATCCAAAGTTATGCCATTTTAATAGAGTAGGGTCAACCGGGGTAAGTGTAAACAGGGGTAAAAGTAAACACCCCATAATTTTTCCAAACTCCAACTGCAGAAAAGCAATCTATCAGTATGCACAAGTTCAGTTTCCAACCCATAATCAGAATTATCAATGATGGTGACCCAGCTACAGCTGAAATAACATAACCAGTATTGTGCCATTTTGAAGGCCAAAAAAGTTAATGTGAGAATATATGACCTCCAGAACTTTCATCCCATCATCATTTAAAATGAAAATAACCGAGCTGCATAACCCAGAAATAATGGATATAGGGTTCTTACACACATCAGAACCGATGTTGGTCATTTAGAAAGTCATGGTACTATGCTGGATGGTTTTGCCCAGAACACCTCAAAATAGCCACTAGGGGTAAAAGTAAACATGCTTCTGGGGTAAAAGTAAACATCTTTTAAAAAGTGGGGTAAAAGTAAACACTTATGGTCACTGCAGGGAAAGCATCTGGGGTAAAAGTAAAAGAATTTATTAGCATCAGGCCCTGCGAAAAGATGGCTTCCAAGCCTCCATTTGTTTTAGTGACTGTGGTAAGGTAACCCTATGTTTTGTTTTCAATTTCTTAGATTTGTTTTATTTTGGAAAATGCCACGCAATTATACTCCGAAAAACTCAAATAGGAGACGGCCTTACTCAGAGGACAGCCTTAAAGCTGCAATTGTAGCAGTTGAACAAAAACGTTTAACGTTACGTCAAGCTGAGGAAAATTTTGGAGTGCCAATCTCAACAATCTGCAAACGACTCAAAACCGGCAGTGATGGGAGTCGAGTAGGATCTGGACGATCGCCATACCTCTCTCCAGATATTGAGAGACAGCTGGTAGCTGTCTGCATAGCCAGGGCACGCTTTGGCTACCCTTTATCACGAACTGAACTCTGTGATGTGGTGCAGGAATATCTTAATCTCAAGAATGTCACTAGCGGTTTCAAAATAATAAGCCAGGTCCAGACTGGTGCAAGTCCTTCATGTCCCGGCACCCTTGCATTTCAATGAAGAAGCCAGAACTGCTGCAAAAGGCTCGTCGTGATGCTGTCGACCCTTTCGTTGTGTACCATTTCTATGAACAGCTCAATAAAATCATTGCTGATGAAGGTCTTGAAACTGTCCGGATTTTATCTCAAACGCTGACGAGACAAGTTTCTGCTATGATCCCTCACGTGTTAGAGCCATTGGGGAAGCAGGTGAATCACTTCATCAAGTGTCTGGTGGCAGTGGCAGAGACTGCACCTCCGTTCTTGCTTGCATTTTTGCATCAGGGTCATTCATGGCTCCATTCGTCATCTTTAAAGGAAAGGCTGTCCAGCCTAGATGGATTCCCTCTACCTGCGCATACCCCGGGATATGCTACTCAGCTACAAACAACGGCTGGATGGAGGAGGCAGCCTTCTTTTACTGGTTCAAGAATCACTACATTGAGTTTGTTAAAACTCAGAGACAACGGTCAGGCCTTGATAAGTCATGTCTTCTGATTTATGACGGACACCGCAGTCATTTCAGTGTTCGCATAATTGAGTTGGCACTGGCGAACAAAATCATACTCCTGAAACTTCCAAGCCATCTTACCCATAAACTACAACCATTGGATAAGACGGTATTTGGTCCCCTAAAGCGTGAATGGAACAGGTTGCTCGTTGAGGCTGGTCGACAGAAAATTGGTGAATCTGATATTCGTCTCAAAAGAAGCGAGTTTGTTGCACTGCTTGGCCAGTTGTGGCCAAATGTGCGTGGATCATCGGGCAGAAACATTCAATCCGGATTTGAGACAACTGGGATATTCCCTATCGATGCCCACAAATTCCCGAGAAAGGATTTCCCTGATCAAAAGCAACTGGCAAGATATGATGCACACATTGCCCACCAGCACGATGGAACAGCTGCCCATCAAAGGCCAAATCAGGGCACAGCAGCACCAACAACCATAAGTCAGCAACAAGATCCAAGTATTGAGGACCAAAACGTAAGCACTGGAGGACCCACGTGTCAACAGACAACAGCTGCAGGTCTTGAACAACTCTCCAGCCAACTGGTATCTGCAGCAGACCAACTACAAGCGGAAAGAGATCCACGTAGGCCTATCAACCCCAGCCCTAGGAAAGATCTGATCAATGTTGCGATGAGCAAACTACAACATCTTCTGGACAGTAAGAAGGCGGCTAGCTCCCAACAAAGCCAGGCAACAGGGACGAAAAATGTTAGGCTGAAGCACCTTAACTACTGTGAGGTGCTGACAGACCATAACATTTTGGAAAGAGTCAAGGAACAAGAAGAAAAACGAAAGAAGTCCTCAATCCCAAGGAGTGGATCAAAAGTGGTTGACCAGGAAAAGATGCCTGCAAGGCGTAAGCCTACCAAGCCCAAGCATCAGGAGATTCCATCAGATTCAGATCCTGATGACCCAGAGCCAATTTTGAGTGACAGCAGTGAACTTGGGATTGAAGACCTTGATCCTGAGCTGCCAGAGTCTGAATACACTGCACCTGAGCCAGCCAAATTGACAACAGGAACATTTATGCTTGTAGATGTGCAAGGTGGTCCCAGGAAAACCACACATTACAAATATGTGTGCCGTGCTGTCCAAGACTTTGATGATGATGAAGGCGAAATTGGAGTCAATGGCCTGTTCTGTGTGGGCGAGCGTAAAACTACATTTCGTGTGAAGGAAAATGATCTCTTTGATGTGGCATTTGATCAGATTCTTGCCATCCTTCCAAATCCTGAGGTCAGAACCGACAGCAACCGGATCAATCGTGTTGAAGTGGAATACGTCTTTCCTCATCCAATAGACATTTTCGAGCAATGATGTGTTAGAATGTTGCCCAGTTAGATCATGTCAAACTGTGAACATTGGTGATTCTGGACAAGTCTTTTCCTTTGTCAGAAGTCGCTTTCTTCTCATTCAGAACTCTAAGTTTACTGATTTGAAGATTGAAATTAATCTAAGCTTGACAAATTTTTTACTCTTTGGTTCACTTTTCCAATTGATTCCTTTTGTCGCTAACTTTCAATGATTGCAAACAGGCATGAAAAAACTTATCTACGACTATTAGGACTCAAACGTTTAATGATTGAATCCTAATAAGTTTTTTCATTCCCGTTTGACATTTAATCCAAGGAAAGCAGAGGTACACTATGCTACTCAGAATGATCGCACACCAACCCTTAAACGGGCCACACACTGGCAGTTCTATCTGTCACTTCTACCTGACAGGTAGAACTGTACATAGCCTATGTGGGCTCGAACTTCCGTGCTGCCTGCAAGTAAAACACATGAAAAATTGAAACAGTCTTGATTTTGGCATATCAGTTCTGACTGTCAGGTAGAAATGATGGATAGAACTGCTAGTGTGTGGTCCACTTTAGATCGGCTCCAATTTCCCATGGTTCAAGCAAGCGTTCAGCCTTTTAGAGCCTCTTGTGCCCAAATTTAATCTTATGTTTTCCTTTTGCAGCCCTTAAAAAACTTTTTAACACTTGCAGGCCTTTCCCGTTCTAGTTAAGTGCAAGTTTCTTGCCCCCAATGGTTTCCCAACTCAGACGATCCCTTTGAATTTTCGAAATTTGCAGCTTTATATCTTGAATGAGACATCACAAAGGACCAAATTATTATTGTTCATTTTATTTGTTTAAATAAAATATAGGACTAAACTGATGACAGGAGCACAGGAGATCCAACCTGCTGCAAGGCAGATGCTAATATTACAGGCATTAACTCGGTAGGTGCCTACTAGGTATGCTTTTATCAAGACATTGTGCAAAGCTGCTATTATCTCCACAGGGCATAGCCTACATTTAAACCAGTGTGCACCTTATTTTGCTGGACGATATTTTCTTGAAGCCCTAATTGCCTCTGATCACATTTTTCAGAGGTTCATGAAACATTTAATGCAAGGTAAGACGTCCATTTTTCTATTATTTTTGTGCACTTTTACCCAAGTGCCAAGTGTATGTGTTGCATAGCGTTGTTTACTTTTACCCCAGAATAAATAAATGTGTCTAGCTACATGACATCATGGGGATAGAAGAATTTCCTTCTTAAAATGCCTTTTTGTGCCACTTTACCCCTTACAATATCAGTTAAGCATCAATAATAGCTGACATTGTTGTTTACTTTTACCCCATTTTACTCATTTTGTCTGAAAACCTATGGGGTAAAAGTAAACACCCATTTTAATCCTTTTCAAATTCCAGCAGAAATGGGAAAATTTGTCCCAAGGTCAACAACATATTGCCCTATAAGATAACAAAGCAATATCCTGAATTTCTATGTTGGGTTTCAATAAAATCCAAGAAAAGTGCAGAATACAGGTGTTTACTTTTACCCCTGTTTACACTTACCCCGGTTGACCCTACCTATATTTAATATGTCTTTTCCCAATCATCAAGTTAGGCACTTATTTCAAACTGCTATTCCAATGCTTTCAATACTTGGTAGAACCAAATTAAATCCCTTAGAAACCTACCTATTCTAAATTGACAATGAAAAATCCTGTAAGCAGGAACATCATAATGGAAGGAGGTTCCTTTTTTTTGTCCATTCGTGACCGAAAGTTTTACACCCTGCAGACACAATCTTGTAGACTTTTGGAAGGCAGCATTCATTCCATCTACCTTTCCATTTTTGTTGTTGTCATGCTGGTTAGTTGTTTTGTTTCTAGATTGATACTCACAACCACTAACAACAATCAGGTGCAAAATTACCATCTCCATAATACTGGCCCCACAAGCGGACTTGATTGGAGACTAAGAAAAATTGATTACAACTCTTCGGAAGATTGTCCGCCCCAAATCAAAGGTTACCCCTTAAAAATCTACTTTGGTTTCTGGAAAATGTCAGAACATTTTGCTCACTTTGGCTGAAAAAAGTAACACTGATGAATGCTGGTTGCATCATTCATGTCGATAAAGCAGGCTGGAAAAAGTTGGTAACACTGATTAATGCTGGTTGCATCATTCATACCGATAAAGCAAATGATCGAAAAAGAAGACAGCTGATGCTGACACATATCACTTACCTCTCCTCCTTGCCATAAAACGATGCATTTTTGTAAGCAAAGAAGTCTCCCACCTCCAGCATCTGAAATTATTACAAAGTAGTGGAGAGAAGTAAGAATTTATTCAAATGTCAGGAACCTAATTCGGGAGAAGTAAGAATTAATTCAAATGTTAATCAATTTTTCAATCAGAAAAGTACACAGAAGCATGTACAGCGACAGCAAATAGGTTCATGTAAAATTGCTTAGGCACCTACCTGTATCTATGCTCACTAACTGCGCTTCGAATTGGAAAAATAATTATTGACTCTTCCGATGATCAAAAGCACCTCGACTGCTAAACACAACCTCCTCCATTGGCGATATATCTCACTCCCTATAACTGACCCTTTTGCGGGATGGGTACCTAGGTGGCCATTTTGACTACACAACTCACGTGCACATGTGACTTCGAGAACACAACTACGGAAATGTTCCTCAAAGTCATTTTCCAAGTCGTGAATGCCGCAGAAAAAAACACATAAAAGATTATTTTCTGCGTGCCTATTTTACGTGCATAGGTAGAAAACCATTTTTGGCCAGCCAACACTTGACCTTCACACAATTTAGCATTGTTGGAGACTGCAGCGGCACACTTCTAGTGAGACACACAAGACTCTCACATCTGCAAAAACAATGGTGTGGGGGGCAAATCCACAACAGGTTGTCGGAGAAAATGACATTTGGATTTGAGAAAAATTGAACCCGATTCCCAGAAATGGAAACACAAAAATTGTCTGTTAGAATGCAGCAGCAGAAGGATAGGCACTAAAAAGAAACGATAGCAGTAATTTTTCAAAATAAATGAACACTGGTGAAGGTCATAACGAAATTAATGAAATTTTTAATAAAGAATACAAAATGAAATTTTAATAAAGTATTCAAAATGGTGGTGTGTGCTGAAAAAAAATGGTTAGGTTTTGGTGTTGCAGGTTCTGCTACAAATTGTGATTTCCGTTGGCCAATTTTGAGCAAGTTGGCAGTTTTTCTTTTGTTGTTACAAAGGGATTTTGAATTTCGATGTTGCCACTACAGCCTACCCTAACTAATCCTGTCACATTGTGACCGGGTTTGTTTTATCAACATCACATTCAACATCAATAGGTTAATTGGTGTGTTGAAGATGCCCCCTAATCCTCAGTCGAAAGGAGCCAAAATTTTGCAGTTCTTTATTCAATGACTTGTGGAACATCATGCATGGGTACTTCAAGTATCATCAGGAAAGTCATATAAAATAATGCGGTTCAAAGATGCGGTCTAGTGCACAGGTAAGAAAAAAGTCACTCAATTTTTGCATTGCAAAAAAGCTGAAGGATGTGAGATGCGGCTTATTCCAGTAGACAGAAGAGTTTTTAAATGTTTGTTTATGGCTCAGGGCAGAAAAATAATCTAACACAAGAAGGGTGTTTACACTATTCAGTTTCACGCATTTCTTTAAAAAAAAAAAATAAAACCCAGTTAATAAACCAAATATCAGAACCACCAAAAATTGTTTTTCGTCAATTGTGCCAAGTTATAGAACAAAGTGATGCCTGTTGGGCTTTGTCAAACTTCTGTCAAAGGCACCGGGACAACTCAAAGTGATGCCTGTTTGGCTTTGTCAAACTTCTGTCGAAGGCAACGGGACAACTGATTTTGCGTGGGGGCAAGTTGACCCCCCATCTGACCCAAAATTTAGCCACCCGTGAACGTGTCTATCATTTTCTTTTGATGTGCAACTTAATGTGGGCATTGCCAGTGTTGTGACAAAAAGGAGCTTGCATGAAGTGGTGGATCCCCAAGTTGAGACATGATGACTGGGTCTACTTCAAAAAGACATGTTGACTGGGTCTCCTTCATGAGACTGGGAATCTGGTGTGCGCATGCAAAAACAGGCTGGTGAGCAATGACTTCAAATTTGTTTTTGTCCTCACAAATCAAGCAATACACTGCGTTAACATCAATGGGTCATTTATCACATAATCAATGGCGAAATTTAAGCAAGTTGGAATCTATGAAAAAATATTTTGCCCTAAAAATAAAGAAGACACAATATTTGTTTACATCACCACACTTACACACACAATGATTGTGTGTGTTAACACACAACAATGTGTTAACATCTCCATACACATTGTTTACGCTTGCAGTTGATGGTAGTGATTGTGTACGTCAAAACAAGTTTTCTACGTGCAGAAAATTGGATGTTGACAACCCTGATGTCAAATCCGTCGTAGATTTCTACATTTACCCAACCCGACCATTTTGCCCTTGAGCAAGATACCTCGCCATGTATAAAAGATGCACTTATCCAATATCAAGCGAATGCAGTGCCAAACCCATCTATTGAGTATCGGGTGGCCTGGTGCATGAAAAGGTTCAACCATCGGTCTGGCAGTCTATGAGATGGGTTGAAATTGAAAACATCTCATAGACTGCCAGACCGTATGAGATGTCTCATAGATGTCTGGACATCCACAGGTAACTAAAAGAGTCATCTATGATATTTTGCCTGAACTACCTAATAATCGCGGCATCTTTTGCAGGATTTTATAGTTTCTAGCATGACGACGGCAGATAGAACAAGAGTGGTTTCACCAAGTCGAAGTTTCAGATATTTTGCTTGCAGAGTTCAATTTATTTTCTCGCATACCTATTCAAAAATATGAATCATTTTCCCATTTTTAACCAATTGAAATGGGTTTTTTTGACGGAAATGAAGTGAGTTTTTTTCATGGCGGTCAAAGATTTTATCGAGACAACTTTTCTCAACAAAATGTGACAAGAATCATGCCGGTATCTCAACGAGAAAGCTATTCCAAATTTTGCTAATTTGTAAAAATTTTCTGCACCGGGCGGTCAGTTCTCCCTTCAAGTTTGATGTAGATGGGTCAAAGATGTTTTGTGGGAGCCTGAACTTCCAGAATGAAGGAAACCCTGATGCAGGAATTTCGCTCCACTTTAAAGTTCAAAATGTGATACCACTCATTTTCCCAATTGGCCAAGAATTTTTCTTTTTGCAATCTCTCGACTCCAACCCACATTTCATTGAAACAATTGAACGAGAAGCATTGATGGAAATCAAAGAAAAGCAGCTTCCAAAATTACTCACGGTAAAGTTCAAAATGTGATACAACTCATTTTTCCAACTGGCCATCATTCTCTCTAATTGCAATTTCTCGACTCCAACACACATTTCATAAAAAACAAACGAACGAGAAGCTGTGATGATAACAAAAGAAAAGCAGCTTCCAAAATGACGGGGTAAAAGTTCAAAATATGACACAATGTGGATTTTGATGAAACCGATTGTGTTGAGAAGCTGAAAAACAGACGATCACAGAAATGCACAAAATTATCCCAAAGTTTTGGTGGGGTAAACCCCGAAAGCGTTTAGGAAATTAGGTAAAATATTGTCGTTACCATGTGATAAAATATTGGGTTCCTCTGATAGGGACATTTTCTATTGCAGAGCAAGTATCAGGGAATGCTTTCAGCAGGCATCGCAGCAGTTCAAAAAACAATAAAATAAAATAGGATAGGATTTATAGGACAAAAACAAAAAAATATAGGACATTTAACAGGACAAAGAATAGAATTATTGGACTTTTAGGACACCTTTGTCAGCCATGTAATGTTTTTTTTTTCGATTTTAGTAAAAATGAAAGGAAGAAAGAAAGAGGCAGGCCCACCAGCAACCACCCACTTGCTTCTTTGACTTTCATCTCTTTCAATTTTTAGGCAAAGAAGGAAGTTGCCTTTTTATTATTTCTCACGTCAAATAAACCAAAATGGCATTTTATTAGGTAATTATCATGGCAAATAAGGGTTCAATCATCAGTGATCCAAATACAATTCAAAAGTGATGTTCAATAAATACCAAAAGTACAACAGATATGAAGGTTGCTCTAAAAGTTTTTGCAACTGTCCTGCCTTTTTTGAAACCGTTCAGAAAAATTCTGAAATGAAAGATGCCTGGGAAAGGTCAGCCGGCTTTGACACAGTTGGCATTTTCTTGGACAATGTTTTCTGCTGTGGTGGAAAATGATAAAATTCCGCAGTGTTCAATGCACATCTGCATATTCACATGAATACAGACAGCTTGGTGAAAATGAGATCAAAACATATGCCGATTTGAAAAGAGTTTTTTGAGATTCTTCTTGCTAAGCATTGTTGAAAATGCATTGCATTGTTGAAAATAGGATAGGTAGGTTTATAAGTTGGCAAAAAACGAGCTTCTGTCACCGACAACGATGCCCTTTTATCCACGGTGCCCAATGATGGCTGCGAACGAGCCCGAGTTTAACACTTCCTCGTTTTCTCCCATTATCTTGGCCCGCTGTCAATGTGCTTCGCTTGGAGTCTGCGCTGACAGAAAATACCTGTCCTAGACATTTTTAATAGAACATTTTTAAGAAATCGACCATTCATTGTCAAAAACCAGAACAGCCTAATCACTGATTTTGCATGGCATGAGCATCAAGTCACACAACAAGATGCGCATGCTTGAGTTCAGAAGTTCCATAACATTGTTCAGTGCTCCTCACATCGCTAATTGAAACACAAACAACTAAAAAATAGGACAAATTTGCAAATTATAGGACAATAGGTAAAATATAGGACAATACCTATACAACATTATAGGACAGCTGCTATGCCTGATTCAGGTTTTCAATAACACCAAAATCATTCGATTTGAAGATTAGTAAGCCTAACTATTTTTGTCCAGGAGATTTAGGATCTATTCTGGTCTGAGATTAGTGTTCGAAGTGAGGGAATATTCCCGGAAATATTCTCAAAATTCTCGGGAATATTCCCGCCCCTCTGGGAGAGTTCCTGTAGGAATATTCCCCCCGTGGGAATATTCCCAAAATTCCTGGGAATTTGATTAACATTTCTGACAAAATTCTTGCTTTTGAATATTTCACATACAAAATTAAGGTAACCCCAGCACCTATAGTTTTGGTTTTCTTATCTGCTTTAGACTTTTTGTCTCCAGTGCAGCCAGCGTTGGGCATAAAGAGGGTAGGATAGGAAGGGGTTGAACCTTGATAAGTGCTTTTTCTGCTGTGAAGGAGTGAGGTCGGCTGCTCACCCTAAAATTTTCTTGTTGTGGGCTTGCTATCCCCTCCTGTCTTGAGCTAATTTGCTCCTTTTGGTTGTCTACCTTTAACCCAGGGTTGTGAATGTGTAGCTATGCTTTTGCCCCAAATCTGGTGAATTTTTTAACCTATATTACCCTAGAAGTAAAATTACCATTTAAAAATAAATTTGACATGATTTGCGACTCCCCACGCCATCAACTTCTATCTGGGAACGAATTCTTTTTGTTGGCCCAAAGCGTATGCAACCATCTGTCTCTTTTGGTGTGTAGGCAGGTATCGACCTACAATCTTTGAGCAGCTTTTGCAGATGCAGACAAATAAGAGCACATACTTAGCCATGGATTTTCTTTTATTGGCTCCATAAAACTCATTCATCCGTCTGCTGGCATCTTCTGACTAGTCAAATAGACCCAGTCCACCCATGCAGTTCAAAGCAAACGTGAATTGTCGGCTGGCAATTTCAAGACCAGATTTTATCAATAAAAGCCGCCAAAACCAGACATGAGGTGCAGTCTGGATCAGGGATGGGTAAGTATAATACTAAAGTATTATACGTGAGTTTTCTACGTATAATACGTCGTATTATACGTACGTATAAAAGTGTTTTATACGAAAGGATAATACGTGTGCAAAAATTTAACATGTGTGACACATGACTCAGGGGTGGAATTTAACAAGGAATTCAATTCTGAAGTTAGTTCACAACTCAATGCAGTGTAGGAGGAATTAAACCTGAATAAGTTGTTGAAAATGATGACAATCGCAGGAAGGGATTATTATAACAGATCAAATGCATTGTTAGATTTTTGTTTATCTAAAATAATGGCTTTGGATCAGCAGGCGATACCACCACGTCAAGAGGTTAAAAAAACAAAGTCCGCAAGAAATAAAACTGACTGTTTTTTAGCCTCTCTTGTGTGGTCGTATCGCCTGCTGATCCGTTCACAATGCCGACCACTGCTTATAACCACGGGAATATTAACAGAAGAAATTATTGCATTGTTGTATTTTGTCTGAAATGGTGGCTTTCTTAATTTCTTTCAACTGCCAGTTTTTGCCACACTGCAGACTTTTGGCAAATTTTCAGAAAGTTTCATAGTGGATCACTGTCAGTAACCATGTCCAACAATGTTGCAACAAAGCCTGTGTGTGTCATTTCCTTTGCACTAAATTGCCTCTTCGTCCCAAACACGATGGAGATTGAAAATGTCTACGAGTACAGGTTGCCCTGCAGAGAAAACATACACAAGGATCCGACTGTGCCATGAGTGGAAAAAATTCCTACCCCAGCTTAGGCCACTGATGCTTGGGTGCTGAAATTTGGAAAATAATCGCCTCTGAAAACATTATTTTGAATAGGTACCTACATTAATTGTTTTACATTCCAGTTCATAATTCGGAATTGAGGGCAAGGGCCTATAGAATGGACAATGCTTCGACACACGACATTGCTGTGGTGGGTACTGTTGTTGCAAAAAGCAGCTGCGTCGACATTCTTTCAACACCAACATTTACCATTTCTGGTGAGATGAGTGAGCCTTATCCATTCGTAGATGAGGCTCACTCATCTCACCAGAAATGGTAAATGTTGATAAACCCATTCGTGGTGCACGTGCTTCAATTGTCTTTCAACACCCACACATTTGCCAGACCTGTTCAAGAATTCAAAATGATCTTGGCCAACTTTCTGGGCAGGAAGCCACAGCACCGGTGTGTGCCGAGGCATTCTTTTGCTGGAACGTGACATCCCCAGCCTACATGCCCCTTTACCATTAATTTGTTCCACATACGGGTACTTGCATGTTAGGGGCACTGTTGTGGTATTTGGCCTGTGGCATGCAATGAGTTACAATTCCTTCTTATGGTAGGCCTACATAAAATTGTTCGGCGCATTTTCAGTTCGAGGAAAAAATACAAGAAAAATTGCCATTTCCTTGAGAATATTGGAAATCCTTGGATCCATCGCTCTGCTGATGAACCATAAAGCTGTCCAAATAATGCCAGACTTCTCACTCCTGTCCAAAGCAGGATTCTTGCTTGCATCTGGCTGGATTTTGATCAACCTTTTGTTGTTTTTTCCAACATTTGCAGTAGGTCACAGATTTTCGGCCATGTGCTCTCGCTGATCTTGTATGAAAGTTTTTCAGCCTCACAATCTTGCCACAAGCATGTCAATAAATGCTGGTTCGTTTGTTCCTGGACCACATTTTCTGCCAGCAGTCCCATATTTCTATGATCCGATGTGTTTTGCTGCATCAAAACATGGATTGATGAGCTTGGGTTTTCTCAGAATGAATATGGTCGAGCTTTCCACCTCGTTAAATGATTTATGGAAATGCATTCATATTTGCAATGTAAAAGCACAGATGATTCGTGTTTTGAATTAGGTATAAAAAGAAAGTAATAGGTAGGTACCTGGGTAATGGCTATGGAGTCAGGAGTAGGCTATTCATATATGCCAATAATGAATGCATATGCTTGGCTTTCACCCCAATGCCTTAAGCATTCCAGGCTTTCACCCCAATGCCAGGCTTTCACCCCAATGCCAGGCTTTCACCCCAATGCCTAAAGCATCAGCAAAGTGGTTTCAAAGGTCTGTGATTTCCACTTACTGGCTGTCACTGCTGAGTTTCTTTTCTGCAGATAGCTGAAATCTGGGCCTCCAGACCTTCAGACCAGGAAGGGAATCGGAGTGGGAATATTGAACTGACCCTATCAGTTAGGATAGGCTACTCCAGCCGTATAGAACCCAGTAGTCAGGATATCTGGCACCACCGTTTTGTTGGTACAAGCTTCCCTTTTAAATGGGGGTTTCAGAAGATGGCCAAACATGAGATTGGTTTTTGACACTTTCTCATTGCCACCATATCCTGCTCAACTAGGTACCTGGTCCCCAAGTCTGGTTAGTTTTTTGTCTTCTCCTAAATGTCATTTTAAGTTTTCTCTGCACTTCTCTCTTTAACCACATGGGTGTGATTGAGGAATGCCAATTTTATTTTGCAACAGAATTTGTCTGAAAGTCGGTGCAAATTCATAAAAAATATATTTTTCCAGTAGTGTGCACAATTAAATCTTGTGGGGCCTACTTGAAAGCAATTTCGGGGTTTCAGTGGTTAACTGTTTTTTTTTTCTTCTTTCATTGATGATTCTTGTCATTATTCAAATGAAATAAAAAGAATCCTAGCATGTTAAAGAGCAGCTTTTTCTGCAAAAAATGAGGTATCACTCGACTTTTAGGTTTTATACGTTTTCTACGCGTATTATACGTACGTATTATACGCACGTATTATACGTGGAGTTTTATACGTTTACCCATCCCTGGTCTGGATCATGCCGCCATGCTCGTCGAGAAGGAGCAGATGTTTACAAATTTTTACCAACAAGTCTCCGAGTCGGGAGCAGCTCCACGGAACGATTTCAAAGGAGCAAAACTGCTCGCTGTTGAGCGAACTCTCTAAATCAATGTGAAGTATGATTGTTTTGGAATGGACAATTATTGCATCGAAAGAAAGGAAAATTGAAATTCCAAAAATCCATTTGCGAACAGGCCAGGAATAACTGGGTTTAAAAGTCGCCCCAAAGTTTTGCCCTGAAAATACACCGCCCTTGATTCACCCTTTCACATCAGAATTACTCTTGAAAATGTAATTACCACAGAATTCACAACCCTGCTGAGTTTCACCACATTATTTGGCAACATTTTGCTGCTTTCGTGCATTTTGCATCTTCACACCATCTGGGACCTCATTCAATTGCAGTTCCTAAGCTAAGCATTACTTAAAGCATTTCTTAAGCCTTGCTAAGAAACAGATTCCTTATTCAATTACCGTTCTTAGTTTGATCCGTTTCCTAGGAAGTTCCCAGGAAGTTCTTAGCAGCCTTAAGCATTGCTTAGCGGAATCCCATCTACCACCATGACTTTTTGAGCTTCGATTTAGGGACGCTCTGGGGCTCTCCTAAGCGTTTTGGATTCTATTTTGCGGTGTTTTGCAGTTTGTTTGTTTGTTTCTTGTTTGCGTGTGGTCACGTATTGTGTGGTTTTTGAGTTTGTTTATGATGGCAAATGATGGCAGATGATGGCAAAATGACTCATATTTTTGTGGAAACTGGCAGTGATAAATTATAGGTAATCTTAAGCAACAACCACGAACTACTTGAGTTTGAAGAAATTGAAGTTCCCGTGGGAAAATAATAAATTTTGTTGTACCTGTGGGATCATTCCCAAAATTCCCAGGAGTTTTCCCAAAATTCCGAAGGAGGGAATATTCCTGGGAATATTCCCAAAATACCAGGGATTTTTCGTTTGTTCCCAAAACTCCCAAAAAAGGAATAGGGCCTATTCCCGCAAAAGTAAATTCCCGTGAATTTACGAACACTCTCTGCGATACACGAACACCATGTGCCATTATGATGTCCTAAATTAAACTGGTTCTATTAGGGGAGAACGGGGTAATAAGAGACGAATGGGGTAATAAGAGACACCATCATCTAAAAGCAGAAAAACTAGCTGGAATGGAATGTTGTAATTTTGCATGAGCAACTGTCATATCAAGGCTGACTATGATATACAATATCATAATCATGAGAACTATGATGTGGAAGTTATTGGACTTCTCATATTTTGAGTGATGGAATGTCTCTTATCACCCCATTGGGGCAATAAGAGATGCTGCCAAGCAATCACACATAAAAGCTACAAACAATCCTGCGGGTGGAATAAGAGATACAGGTTCATTGTCTCATATTTGTGTCAAAATTTCAGCTTGCTACGTCTTTCAGGCTCTGAGAAAATAAGATTTAAAGTATGCGATGTAAAAGTTCTCCCGTAAAATTGGTTGCTACAGAACGCGTCAACTAAAACAAAATAAAAATAGTTCTGCAAATCAACCTGTCAAGTTGAATGTCATGGAAAGTGATCCAGGAAGCAGTTGTGATGTCGTGCCTTCTGGATATCAATGTGGATCATGGGATAAGCTGCAGAACTACTTCCACAAAACATCGGAAAAATCACCGAAAGTTGCAAAAAACGTCTCTCCATGCCACCAAAAGATATCTGACCTGAATGCTCGAGGCACTGTTAATTTTTCAAAAACACTGAACATGGAGCAGGAATGGAAAACCAATGCTTTAATGTCACCTGAAGCATAAGGCAACAGGCCTAGACAGTAGGGCTAGGTAGGCCTAACAGCCTTTAATTGCCTGTAACTCACTTTGATTTTGTTGAAATCTCTGCTGTTCAACAGAGAATGGGTATGAATCTAGCAATACTAAGGGCCCATAGAAGATGAACCTTTTGACAAAAAATTGAATATCTTCTACTTTTGGTGTAGATGCCAAGAGTTTTCTTCAGAAATTTTACTGTGCAAACTTCGTTTTCATCTCCTAAAAGTAACCGACCAATATACCAGCGATGATAATTAATTTCGGTGGCGTAGGTCGTAGAGCTCTCCAGAAGTAGATCTGGGCCTTCTTCCTTGGAAGCTGCCTGCTGGTTGGGGCTAAATTCATCAGGATCCATACGATCAGAGGGAGTAGACATTACAGAAACAGAATCATCCATCGAAACTTCACCATTCATCTGAAGTGAATGCATCTCGGTTTGTTCCACTGCCTTTGGGATCCTTGCATAAAAACTGGAACTGGTGACTTGACTGGCTAAGTTGGGGGTGGGGGCTATCTTGGCTCTGGCTTGCCTGAAAAAAGGTTTGATTAGCCTGCCTATCAACAAAATGAATATTTCTGAGATGAAATGTGGCATCTCTTATTACCCCAAAAATGCAAAAACTTTGGGTAATAAGAGACACGATTCCCAAACATTTTCTGAACCACTTATCAAAAATCCATTTGCACCACTAAAAAGAGCACATTTTTTACTTCCAAGACATCCAGAATTGAGATCTTAGATTCCACATCCCTGGCATCAGCAGCCGAATTGATCAAAGCACACCCGAATTTAATGCAATAGTTTTTTAATGGTGTTTTATTCTGCCACTTAGTATCCAAGGTTGCCATAGCTGGGTCAAGCTGTCATTTGGGGTTTTTTTAGTCAACGAAGTGACCTTCCTTCCTGCAGAAATTGACCCCCCTCTAATAATTAATAGTTTTATTTCTGTTGACGAATGCTCTTATTACCCCAATCTCTTATTACCCCGTCTTCCCCTACCTTCAAATGAAACGATTTCAGTGTCAATGGATAGGCCCTAGCTGAAAACATCCCCTAAAACTCCTCCACAGGTAGAATCCATGCCACAACGGAAAAACTCCCGCAGCAATAGAAAATGCATCAAAGCAAATGCAATTTTGTTCACATGGTAACTTTTCTGTCAGGGTAACATGGTAACTTCCCAAACGATTTTGGTATTTTTACCCACGAAAACTTCAGGATCATTGAACTTGTGGGACTGCCTATTTTTCAGCTACCCGGCAGAAAAGCTTTCATCAAATCCATCACTTGGTTCAGGAGAAATCTCGGTTTTGTGGGTGATGCGCGACAGTTGACCACCAACTTTTACAGCTTCCCAGCCATCACTAGCTCCAACGGGTCCTCACAATCATGTCATCCAGTTCTCGCCTTGCTCAGTGGGAAGGAAAACATGAGCAGCGGAACACAGACGGGAGGGTCTTCAGATTGACAACAATTTTTTATTTAAATCACAAATCTAAATACGATTTTTTGATTTAAATCACAATTTACGCTTGAAAAAAAAAAGATTTTGGACTATGATAAATCAATTTTTTGACTATCTACTGACCTATGACTGGGTCAATATCTGGCAACTCTGTTTTATGGAAAACCTCATACAGCCACTTACATACCTCCTACATTTTGGGGAACGACAAGTCATTTATCAAAGTTGCTGCAGCAGGCCAATATTGTTTTTGAAGCCTCTGCAATTGGTGCAATGGCTTGCAAGGCCCAGACCATGCACGGCCTCATGAGACATGTCACGACCTCATGAGACATGTCAAGAAATATTCAAGTTGCATTGAGTAAGTGTAAGTGCTGATTGGCTGCATGCACCAACAGAGAAGGATTTTCCTGATGCAGATCGTGTTGGTTAAATGCAAATTGCTCAGTTCTTTTTATTTGGTGATGACCTATCATGATGCCATCCTGAATATCTTTCTCGAAGATGATTGTGATAAGCAACAACACCGTGAGAGCAAGCAAGATGGATGATTTTGGTGACAGGCATCAAATCGAAGCAAACGTGAGTGCCCTGGATGCATATGCAGCCATTTTCACAGTCTAGTGCGATGGAATAATTTATGTAGGCCTACTCATACATGTGTTTTTCCAATTTAAGTGTTGCCTCCGAAACTTTTTTTCTTTTTTGATACTCTTGTGCAGGCGGTAGAGATTAAAGCGACAGATTTCAACAGAACTTTCTGGAGATGTCGGATTTTAAGTTTTGACCTCGAGAAAAGAGAATCTTTCATTTCTGCAGTTTGGAGTTTTTGTAAAATCTTAAAAGTTGCAATTTTGCGTGCATGAGTACCTAAATTAATTTAGCTGCCGCTTCTCATGCAACTTGGCAATTTGCCAATATTGGTGTCATTCTGGATCTCTTTCCCTGAGGCGATTGTGATAAGCAACAACCAACACATCGTGAAAGCTAACAAAATGGATAATTTTGGTGACAGGCAGCAAAACAACAGTGAGTGCCCTGAATTGCTTGCAGCAATTTTCACAGCACATGCAACTTGGAAATTTGCACACCGCATGCATTGTTTTGCAAAATCCGACAGGCAGCCTCGTTTGAGTACCTAAAGACCGAGCAGGAATGTTTTGGCCAATGGAAGAGCCATTAATGGCTCCAAAGACGTGGTGTTACATAGGTACAAACAAACATAGGTAGGTACCGAATGGCAAGTGAATTTTCATTTCATTCTGCAAAGTGAAAAGGCATTCTGCAATCAATGATTTAGTCAAATTATTCAACAATAATCTCAGTTGTCTAGATCTGTTCTGAAAATAAACAACTGATTCATGAGACAGGGCAATAAAAAAACTGCCACGGCCATTTTGTGGACATTAATATTCTGGATCTTACTGGTCTAGGTAGGCCACCTACCCAGAAAAAAAGAGATCACAAATAGAACTAACCTTTAAACATGACGTGGAGAACTTGTACAGAGATATTGTTGGGGCTAGGATGTACCATGCCAGCCAATCACAGTGCAGTGCCGAATGATTTTAGTTCGGCTCGGTTGCTCAATGCTGAAGACTTGTGGCCAGGTGACGAGGGCCCAACGTGGAGTGCCTTAAATGGCTATTTGTCACAAGTCACCAGTTTTGGCTAAGTTTGCAATAGGAAACGCTTCCTTAAAGAGTCACTTTAACAGAAAAGGAGACAGAAGTATGCAGAACATACACAACTGATCCACATTTCACAAGTATCACATACCAACTTCACAAGAACCACACTCAGCTACAGTGGAAAAACCAAAACATAAATAATTTAAAACAGGCAAAGTGAGGATGAAAATGCATGTGAAGTGGAACAGGCTGTTAATTTCTACAGTTAAAAGATACCAGGACCGCATGGAAATGTGCAACAGTTCGGTCATTCTTGTTTCCTGACGACTGTGTCCTGTGTCGCACCTAAAGGAAGTAACTCAAACTTCTTCTAACACGATAGGTAGGTAAGTAGGTACCTACAGCATCAAGCTGGTTTCAGTGATGGTGATAATTCGTGGTGCAGTTCTTCTTGCATGAGGCTCAATGTTTTGTAATCTTTTACAAACAAGCCTTACCTACCTAGGCTATGTCGGAAAATATTATTTTTCAAATGTTGAATATTTATTGCCCTCGGATAGGACAGTTTGTACGAGTACTTAGGTGTTATCTTCTCATGTCATTGGATTGAGGTATGCACATTGATAAGATAGTAACCAATGCAAATTCAGCATAAGTTCTTGTTAGTCAGGTCTTTCACAGAGCAAGTAGAGAAGAGTGGTGAGGGAAAAAGTCTGTCCTGCACTGGTCAGATCCCTTCTAATCTTGAGCACCTTTGCATCAGCTGCATGGAACCTATATCACATGATTCATGGAAAAACTGTAGAGTCCAAAGAAGAGCATCTCGCTTTGTGACTTTTTCTCTTTCTCCAGCTGCATCACTTCTCTGCCAGCTGACTTTGGGTGGTGTTCCGTAATTAGACATACCTGCATCTGCCGCAAGACCAGTTGGATCCTTTCAGTGCCTTGATAATATTGGAGGTTGGTAACACCTGGAAGAACATAATGTTACCCCAAACTTGGTGCAGAGGCATCATGCAGGCATGATCACGATTTTTTGCCAGCAGAGATGTGGGGAAATATTCTTTTGCATGGAGAACAGCGAGAAAATGGAAATCTTTGAACCCTGGGGCAGAGTTTGCGAATCCGCTCGAATCCGGAAATTCCGAAATCCCTTGGAAACAGGAACCAACCTGCTTGAATCCAAATCCAACTCGAATCCCTGAATGTTCCCAGATTTCGAATCCGAACCCAAATCCAAAAAAATTTGTTGCGAATCCCACTCGAATCAGTTTCATGTGAATCAGAATCCCGGCTCGAATCCTCTCTCTCAGTAGGTGAACCGAGGATTTTAAATTCAAAATAGATCCGATTCCATCTAAGATATGATCAAGACGCGTAGACTGTATTTATAAGGTAAGCCCAATCGCGTCGAAAAAATACTGTTTCCTGATTGGTTGCGTAATCGTGACGTAACTGAGCCAACGTTGACTGAGCCATCGAAGCAGCGAAGACGGACGGGGAGAGGAAAAGACAATGCCGGTGAACGGCGGGTCGCGGTGCGCCGGTGTTACGACAAATTCCCATACCCGACAAATACGCAACCCCCCTGCATATTTGTCGGATTTTTAGATCAACAAATACGCAATCCCCTCGACAAATTCACAACCCCCTGAGAATTTGTCACGACAAATACGCAACCCCCTGAGTATTTGTCGCGACAAATACTCAACCCCCTGCAAATTTGTTGACAAATTCTCAACCCACCCTGACGATTTGTCGACAAATTCTCAACCTACCCTGACAATTTATCGCGACAAATACGCAACCCCCTGCGAATTTGATGACAAATTCTCAACCTACCCTGACTATTTGTCGCGACAAATACGCAACCCCCTTGCGAATTTGATGGCAAATTCTCAATCCTACCCTGACTATTTGTCGCGACAAATACGCAACCCCCCTGCGAATTTGTTGACAAATTCATAACCGCCCTCAAATGGCCATTGGTGGTCAAAGGTGAACATTGGTGGTCAAAGGTGAACAATGGTGGTCAATGGTGGTCAATGATGGTCAAAGGTGTCAGTGATGGTCGAAGGTGGTCAAAGATGTTCAATGATGGTCAATGGTGGTCAAATGTGTCAGTGATGGTCAAAGGTGCCAATGGTGGTCAGAGGTTGTCAATGGTGGTTTATGACTGTCAAAGGTGGTCAATGATGGTCAAAGGTGGTCAAGGGTGGTCAAAGGTTGTCAATGGTGGTCAAATGTGTCAGTGATGGTCAAAGGTGGTCAATGGTGGTAAAAAACTGTCAAAGGTGTTCAATGATGGCCAAAGGTGGTCAAGGGTTGTCAAAGGTTGTCAATGGTGGTAAATGATGGTCAAAGGTGGTCAATGATGGTCAAAGGTGCCAATGATGGTCAAAGGTGCCAATGATGGTCAGAGGTGGTCAATGGTGGTTAATAACTGTCAACGGTGGTCAATGGTGGCCAAAGGTGGTCAAGGGTTTTCAAAGGTTGTCAATGGTGGTCAATGATGGTCAAAAGTGTCAGTGATGGTCGAAGGTGGTCAAAGATGTTCAATGATGGTCAATGGTGGTCAAATGTGTCAGTGATGGTCAAAGGTGGTCAGTGATGGTCAAAGGTGCCAATGGTGGTCAGAGGTTGTGGTGGTGGTTAATGACTGTCAAAGGTGGTCAATGACGGTCAAAGGTGGTCAAGGGTGGTCAAAGGTTGCCAATGGTGGTCAAATGTGTAAGTGATGGTCAAAGGTGGTCAATGATGGTCAATGGTGGTAAAAAACTGTCAAAGGTGTTCAATGATGGCCAAAGGTGGTCAAGGGTTGTCAAAGGTTGTCAATGGTGGTAAATGATGGTCAAAGGTGGTCAATGATGGTCAAAGGTGCCAATGATGGTCAAAGGTGCCAATGATGGTCAAAGGTGCCAATGATGGTCAATGGTGGTTAATAACTGTCAAAGGTGGTCAATGGTGGCCAAAGGTGGTCAAGGGTTTTCAAAGGTTGTCAATGGTGGTAAATGATGGTCAAAGGTGGTGAACTGGGTCAAATATTAATCAATAAAGGTGTACCTATAACGATGGTCAGATGGTCCAAGGTGGACACCCTTGCCCATGTTTGAGCATAATTGACCACACTTGACCTCCATTCACCACCATTGACCATCATTATAACACACCTTTGACCACGTTTGACTGATCTTTGACCCCTTTGACCACCTTTGGACATCACTGACAACCTTTGATCACTTTTGACCATCATTGACACCTCTGACCACGTTTGACCATCATTGACAAGAATTGACCACCTTTGACCATCATTGACCACCTTTGACCACCATAACCATCATTGACACATTTGGCCACCATTGACGCCCTTTGACCACCCTTGACCACCTTTGACCATCATTGACCACCTTTGACAGTCATTAACCACCATTGACCACCTCTGATCACCATTGGCACCTTTGACCATCACTGACCACCTTTGACCATCATTGACCACCTTTGACCAACACTGACAAACAGAACGCAAGAATCCATTTTCCATGTCTCTCTGCCGTCTCCACTTGTCCACTTCACGTTTCCGAGAAGCTGTTTTCTTACCAAGAAGTGCACAGCTCAACCGGTGCTTCCATACTGAACGCTCTCGCGAATCCGACACACATCAGGCGGTGGCTCAGTGACGTCATGATGCAGGGGTCTCCAAAATGTTTTTAAATTTGGAAATCCGATCGGGCTTACCTTATAAATACAGTCTACGCGTCTTGGATATGATAATAATTGAATTCATTGTTGAAACTCGAATGTAATTTTTTGTTTGGCTTGGCTTTGAAAATAAATTGAGAAAAAAATAGAAAAAAAAAAAAAAAGATGTTGTTTAAGGGGGGAACCCCACCTCAGGGTCAAAATTTTGCATTTTTTTATTTGCTCATGTGATAGGAACATCCTTTCTGGTCATTTTGTTGAAAACCAGAGGTCGATAGTTGCTTTGGTTTTCTCGCAGGAGCAATTATTTAAGCGGAGGCATCTCGCAATTGTTCATCCAAAATGCCATCAATCTTAAACTTCATTTTCTCGGCTTCATTTTTTCCAAAATTTCCATTACAAAAATTGATATAACTTAAGAACCCTTTGAGAGAAAGGCGTGAAATTTGGCCTGCTTGTACGTGAATCTTGTCCTGAAAAAATGTTCTCGTCGGATTTTTTATAAAAGGGAGCATTTTCAAGTTACGTCTATATATCCTTGCCAAGGTCAAAAAAGTTTACGCAAAATGCGAAAAATGTCATTTGCTGTCCACCTAAATGTAAATATCTTGGGAACAAAGGCAGATATCAAAAATCCGAGGAGAACATTTTTTCCTGGCATTTTCAGGTACCAGATGCCACAATCTCAACTTTGTCTCACTGCCCTGAGTCTAGTTCTATCAATGTCTAATTATGCAGCATATATTTAACTCCAAAAGAGAAATAAAAAAAAAAGATACAATCTTTGCTATTGGTCCATGAGGACTGCCACATTTCAGAGTTTCCATTTCAAATTTCACTTAAATCGGCCCACTGGTTCAAAAGTTACAGCTAATTCAATATGCGGGGTACGTTATTAGGCGGGGTTTCCCCCTTAAGTGGTGGCACCTACCTACCTACGTCACCTTCCCGAAGAGTTTGATATCTCACTTTGGCTCTTCTGGGGCCATTTTAAAAAAGAGAGAGATTTAAAATTGAAAACTACTTTCAGAGATTTAATAAAATCTGGGCCATTTTAAAAAAGTCTTGTTAATTACCAAAATGTAAATCGGTGTAGAGCAGGCGACTGCGCCACAAGGAAAAGAATAGAACAACAAAAGACCATTTTCAGTGGTCGAATCACAAGTGTATGGATAAAATTTTCCATCTCCAAATATAGGTTATAGGAGCTTGAGTCACTTTTGGAAAAATAACCAACTTTCAAGTGATTGGCATTTTACCACAGTTCCATTGCTGGTTGGTGTACGAGAGGCACAAGAAACTGATATCAGCATTGCCTACCATGTACAGACAAGGGGGCGTTGCCCAAAGCCTGTTGTAGAGAAGTTGGTGCGCACTGCGCCGAAGTGTATGGAACAAAATCTTGCAATTGTCAAAGAAGAAGTTGAACAATAAATGGAAACGATAGAAACCCCAATTAGATCCCTTCAGATGTATTTGTGGGGGAGCACCTTTATCCATAAAAGCGCCATCTCTTCTCAACAGATTTTTTTATTTTTCAAGAGAGATGAGGGACATTAAATTCCTTTGAAACAAAAATGGTGCCATACGACTTTGCAAAGAGGAAAGAGTACCTAACCATCCACAGAATTGAATTGAGTCATGAGAAGACCTTGATGGACTGGCAGCAAAGACATAGTTATCTGCATGATCAGTGATGATTCGGACATGTTAAGTTTCGAATGCCTAGGATCCATCCAACTTTTTCATTTCAGGCTCATATTTTCAGACCAAGTCTTTATCCTGAGATGAGTTCAACTTCAAACTCAATCGTACAAAATGTTGATTTCTAGTCGATTTCCTGGAATACGTGGCGCATATGAAAAATTTGATTAATTTCAAAACCTGTTTCACATCTTGGCTTCAAAACCTTTGATAATAATTATGCAATACATTCCTGTAGTGGGGTATTACGAATAGGAGGGGATTATACCCTCCCTGAGCTGGACCCCCATTTGGTGAGAAAAAATGAAACAACCTTTTTTAATGAAACGAGCTTTTTTTGCAGACCACCTTTGTTCCAATTCCAATTTCCTTGACACTCCCTTTTCCTCCACCACGCATATGTCCATCGGAACCCCTTTTTCATTGTGTCAGCCCACTTTCTACCGATACCCTTGCCCTTGACCCATGCTCCACTCCCTTCCTTTCATTCCATGCTCGCTGCCCCCTTTTGTGGGGATTTCTTGAACCCCTGCTCCCCTCCCCATGCTCGAAGCTCGACTCTCTTTTCCTATTCCTTGGCCCCCCTTCTGTATTTATTGACCCCATTTTACCCATGCTCTATCCCCTTTTCATATTCCTTGGCCCCCTTCTGTACTTCTTGACCCCCTTTTTACCCATGATAAGATAGGTACCTACTCACTATTCGGAAGAGTATTGTTGAATTGCCCTTGGGCTTGTGCCTTCTCTCAGATCTCAGTGCCAATCATTGAATGGGTCCACCTCCACCATAATGATTGTGAAACCAATGGTGAGCAACGCCAACCTTCCTCAGACTTTCTGCAGATGACTGCAGAAGTTCAGAGCATAATTTTAATGGGCCTAACTTGTATTTCTGTCTGTGTTTTTGTCATCACAAAGAATGAGTGTTTGTTTGTTCTCATTTCCTCATCTATTGGATTGGTAGGTACTCTCATTGTCTCATCCTCAGTCTCTGTAAAGAATAGAGTGCCTATCTGTATCCACATTTCAGAAGAAAATATTGTACCTACTCTTGATGCACAGGATGCCATCTGGAGAGGCCAAATTTTTCAAAAGTCTCAAGCTTAGACCCCCTGCTCTACCTCGCACCAGAGCCCCCTTTACCAGTTACCTAAGTCATCTTACCCCCCCTAACTTTGATGGGTAAAGGAATGCATGGATTTGAGCGAAATGCGTAGTCTGCTTGCACCGAATTATTGCGTGAAAATGAGTTGTGAATATCGCCGGTTTCCATTTTTTCGAATCCGAATCCCGGATTCGCACACATCTAATTTCGGATCAAATCTTTTCGTATGGAATAGGCCCAATGGTGAGAATAGAGATTTGCGAATGGAATCAAGATTCGTATGGCCCCACGGTTAGTAAGCGTGGATTTTACTGTGTTCATGACTCAATGGATGTTCATAAGAACTGTCTGGTTCCAGGTTTATGCATGCCTGCAGGCTTGTGGATCAATTTGGAAATTTGGGATAATTTGCAATATATTCGAATCAAATCTCAAATCATCGCAAATTCTTTTATTCGAATCTCGAATCTCAATTCGAATTCCACCACATTTTTCGAATCGAATCCAGCAAAATTTGTGATTTTCGAATCGAACCAAGATTCGAACAGCTCAAGCATCTACCTACCAATAAATAACTGCAAATTACATTGCCTGCTGCTTCCTTGACAGTTGAAGTAGCCACTTGCCAAAAGGTGTGAACAGTCAGTAGAGAGAGCTCCTCGTTCTCAACCTGTGATACACAAGCACCAGCCTCATTTGCAATTTTCTTCAATTGACAAAAACATTTCCCCAAAATTGCCAAAGATTTCCCCAAAAACATAAGTTCCAAGCCATTCTTTTTAGGTACCAATGCCAGAAGAAGATCACCTCTGCCCATGCGATCCCATGTTGAATAGAGCATTCCCTTTGTTAGGTAGGTATCATTCCCTTGGGGAGGGAAGGGTTGGGCCTACTTCGTGAAATGAATCATTTCTTTGAGCCATTTTTCAGGTGAGATGACCGTATCTTTGAGAGATTTCCAAGATTGGCAGAATATTGTTCCTTCAAGGACAAGATAAATGTTTGCCATCATTTTAGGTGAAATATCGACATGGTACTCGTTACACACCGATCCTTACTCTGACAGTTTTTCACTGCAAAAACTGATAATGTTTGAGAAATCCATTCCTATGTGTTCATGATCAATCACCGCCAGACTGGTGACAGTACGTTTTCATTGTGAGCCGGTTCAACACGTCCATCCAACACCTGCTTCAGACGATTTCTGTACATCTCCCACATGATCCGATTGTCCTTGCAACGGCTTTAGAGAATCTTTGCCTGCACCTCTGGCAATTTCCGATAGTTCCTCTCGGCTCTCTCTCTCTCTGAGCACTCATCTCCTTCCAAGTAAACAATCCCGACTTTCGTCCAGAAACTCTGCTTCCTCGTGCGATGCCAGCTCTGGGTGGTGCCACTCCGGCAAGTGCAGCATGATCAACGTTGTCGTCGTCCATTGACATGATGCCCTGGATACCTAATCCCTCTCTGCAATGCAGCCTTCCTCTTCCTCTCCGTCGAAATTCGTTGAAGCTTCCGCCGCCTCCACTGCCTCCAGTCAGCTTTGGCCACAAATATCAGTCGGTTGAGCTAGTATGATTCCGCAACCGTTAAATTCACCGGAACTTGTGCAGCGTGATGCCGCTTTGCTTGGGCTCAGACGATAAACTTCTCACCATTCCTCCAGTGTTCGAATGACCAAGAAGGAGAGTTATGCTTGAATCAGACCAAGAAATGAAGAAGGCTACTAACAGATGATGTCAATGCTTGGCGATGGGGGTGGCTGGGTACAGGGTTCCCACAACTTTCTGGAATTCCATTTCCCTGACTTTCCCTGACCCATGCTGATCTGTTTCCCTGGCCAAAAAGAAGTGTTAGTTTCAAATATAGGAAAGCTTCTAAACTTAAATAAACAAGTGTGATGGCCTCCACCACCCCTACAGCCATTCCCAATCCGCCGAGATTTCACGATTTTACTTGTTTATTTTGGTTTATAATGTTTGTTATTCAGAATGAACAGGAGAAAATCAGAAAAATGAACTGTCTGATTTCTGATCTAACTAGCAGGAGTGTCATTTCATGCCAATCACAGTCACGTCACAATCATCAGGTTTTTGTCAAGCAACTTTTTCAATTTGTCTCTCCAACTGAGATTTGCATAGGCAACAATATTCAATGGATATGTTCTCCAGGCCGATTGTCAACAAGGCAAATTAATCTTCATTGGAAAGATGAATGAAAAAAGTCTCCCAAAATCTGATCATTCAGACGTGACTTCAAAGGAAAAAATCATTGCAAAGGTAGGTCAAAAACAAGTTAAAATGCAAAATTATTTAACCCTTTACCTCCCAAGGAGTCCAATGGACCTCCTTTCCACCATCTTCTATTATGAATCTCATTTGGACTAACCAGATAATAAACTTTGTTGATTGCAAATTCTCTTCAACTTGGGACTTGCAAGTCGTAACATATATCCGCAATCACAAATTCATTACCTACCCAGTCGCTCAAGGCAGTATCCTTTATTCAGCAGACAAAAAAATCTTGAAATCAGACTTTTTTGCACAAAATAGCAAAAACAATCCTGGACAAGAAAGGAAAGTGGAGAATATGTCCAGAAATGCACGATTATCCCTTGGTCCCACAATTTGGATGACCCAATTTAAAGTTTTGCGAAGTTTTGAGTTCGTATAGGAGGTTAAGGGTTAAGATCGGTTACAGTTGCAAAGACCTGTCTACATTTGGAGTTGCCAGGCCGTCTTCAGGGACGTAATTTGCAGGCAATAAATATAGGCTATACCTACTGCAAGCAGTACCTTGGTTTACAGCGAGCAACAGGCAGATGCCAGGCAGAAAGCAATAGGCAGTTGGGGCAGGTAGGCTAGGTTGTTTGGTTTAACTTTAATGAAGAAATAACAAAAGGAGACGGCAAATCACATCCATAAACTTAGCCTCTGCTCCACATGCAGACATGACTTTGGAACTGTTACCGTGAAATCGTCAATAAATCGAATTTAATCGATTTTAGAGCATATTTTCTGAATGAGTTTCATGTCCAAATCAATTTTGCATCTTCTCGTTCCCTCTCCTCTCAATCTTTAAAATTTTCTTCCTTTCATCTAATTGTTTTATTTTTGTGTCCAATGTCCATTTCTTCATCTTGCTACAGTCTTCATTCTTGGCAGAAGCTTTTGCTTTTCAAATCCATACTGTTTGCTGACCTTTTTTGTAGAACATAGGCATTCTGTATAGAGCCGTACAGCCTGTATTTTTTTTACACCACTGAATTTTGGGGGCAAATACAGAGACCAATACCTAGCTAAATGAAAATTGGCTGTTTTGTTTTCATGAATAAATTTCCAAAAGGACTTTCCCATCATCCGGCTCAAGATCCCAATTCCATTAAGGGTGGTCCCTGAAAACCGGACAGCCGGACAGGCAGAAAGGACCGCCGGACCGACCCAGACATGTTAGGTTAGGTTAGGTTAGATTAGGTTAGGATAGACTATTCTAACCTAATCTAACCTAACCTAACCCGTCCGGGTCGGTCCGGTGGTCCTGTCCGGCAGTCCTGTCCGGCTGTCCGGTTTTCAGGGACCACCTCCATTAAGACCAACAAAGGTTCAAAATTACAATGATTTTGCAAAATGCAAGAGCAAAATTATCTTTACCATTTTAATGCTCAGTGAGCCATATTTATTTAAACGTTTTTCAACAAAATTCTCAGAAAACATCACAGCATCTGACAAATATTTTTGATCCTTCACGATTTTCCCTGACTTTCCCTGGCTTTTAGCACATTTTTGAACATTTCTCTGACTTTTGATTCATTTCCCTGACCTCGCCTGACTTTCCCTCTGGATGATTCTGGTGTAGACGATAAGATTCGGGGACGAATCTCCTCCAGATCTGTCTGAATTCCAGCATTGTGGATGGCTTTCCTTGTCAATAATGCTGGTCTAACTTTCTGAACAGGTGGCCAGGTGGGGTGAAATTTTCTACGGACTGTCCTGTCCAGTCGATCCTTTTCGCCAATTATTGGTGGACACAGTGGCGGATCCAGCCTTTTGTCATGGGGGGGGCGCCGGAGCATGGCGCCGCAGGCGCCCAGAACCGGGGGGTCCGGGGGGCTGGAGCCCCCCGGCGGGGTTCCAAGGGGCAGAGCCCCTGGTGGGCGAAGCCCCCCAGAAGCCAAAGACATCTTATAAAAATTGCTTCCTGAAAACCACTCTCAGAACACTTCAGAACCAGTTTTCTCCTTAAAAGACACCTTGTTTCACCCAGCTCAGATTCTGGTTATTGTTCTTGTTTGTGTTGGCATTGTTGATATAGAACACTCAGATATGGAAGGAAGCGATGAAGATATGGAACACTCATGGATGTGTGAGTCTCATCTGTCTCTGCAGCAGAATTCCAAAGCTTGAATGCACATATCACAGTTCACAACACAAATAATCAATTGGTTTGGATAGTTGGGTTTGGAAGTACAGTTTGGATCGGAATACCTGGTTATACATGCCACAGACCTGAGCTGCGTGAAATGGTGCTCTTGCTTGGGTAATCATTTCAGTTTCGGAACGTTATGTGGGCACCCAACGGCGTAAGAGGTCACGTTTTGGGCTCGGCTGCAGGCAGTCTCGAGGACAGCCTCCTCAGCATTGCAGTCGTGACATTTCTTTCCCATAGATTTGATCGGGGAGCATTGTTCTGGCAATAGCAACATTTCAACATCACACATTCACTCACACACACAAGAAAATGTGTAATGGCAATGTCACACAATCAAATTTGGTACCACATGATAGGTTTTAGTCAAGCGTAGGTACCCGTGGCCGCCCGTTGTTTGGCAATCATTGCAACCTTGCACGTGTTAAAAGAGATTTTCTTGGCAGCGATATAAATGGTGATAAAACTTGAGTTGGTCGGGAGCATCCACAGCAAAAAAAGCACTCCAGATGATGAAAATGGGGGAACGGCCTATCGGTTGGGTGAGATCACTTTTTTTTCTCATTATCCGTATAGTATTGAGAACCGTCTGTCAGGATAGTGCAGTTCTGCCAAACTGTTCTATCATGCTGCAGGACCCCAAATTCCTTTCCCATGCATACACTAACCGTTGAGTTTCTTTGGGCGAAAACATCAATTTTCGGGGATAAAAACAGCACCTTTTTGTGTGGCGACCAAAAAATAATTTTTGCCGCATTTTTTTTTTTTTTGCCGCAAAGGGGGGGGCGGACGCCCCCCCCCCCCCCCCCCGTATCCGCCAAGGGTGGACAGGAGTCCTGTCCACCAATAATTGGCGAAAAGGATCGACTGTTAAATCCAATGTTGGTGACAGACTTTGGAAGGGTAGGTAGGTAGTCTTCCTTGGTTTCGGGATACGGCTAACTGTTTGCTGAGATTTCACAGTCTGCGCATCATCCTCAGCCGGATCTTTTGTAGCAGACTAGAGCTGGCTTCAGACTAGAGTTAGGACCATTGCTTCTGCAGATGGGCCCAGTGCCCTTAGCTGGTTTGGCAGAAGCCTGTCGCAGGGATCTCTCTAGTTTTTGAATTTGTTAGTCGTGACCAATATCCTGCATATGTGAGGCCTTGGTTGTTTCGGGTCGCCGGAAAAGCGTCAATACGGAATAGCCCCAACACGGAAAATCGTCAACAAATCATTTTGTCATGGACCGGAAAAGCGTCAACACGGAAAAGTCCCAACACGGATTATCGTCAACACGGAATAGCGCCAACACGGAAATGCCCCAACATGGAAAAGCGTCAACACAGAAAAGCCCCAACACAGAAAATTGTCAACAAATGCACTGAAATTCCGCAGCTTGACATTTTTTGTCACAAACCGGAATTGCGTCAACGCAGAAAAGTCCCAACACGGAAAAGCGTCAACACGGAAAAGCCCCAACTAGGGAATGTGTCAACATGGAAAAGTCCCTGCTCGGAAAAGCGTCAACACGGAAAAAATATATCTGTCCAAAATCAATCTGTCTCCTTGACAGACTGTATTAAATAGGTACCTACCCACTATCTCCCAGGAAAAAAACAAAAAGCTGAGAATACCGACACACCATGGCCCAGAAAAAAGGTACCACCGTTGTTGAGATTAGGCCCTACATACCTTTCAGGAGAAAAGTCGGATGTGGTTTTACTGGTTGTGTCAGGTGGCCTTGTGATGTGTGTGGACATTTCCAATGTAATGCTTTGTTATTTCGAATGCAACAAGCACAGAGGTGCCACAAGTGATGACATGTGCGTTTCGTTCTGTGCAGAGGCCGGGCATGATCACGATGGTCCAAAGCCATCCATGTCTGCCTGCAAGTCAGACATTTTCCATTGCGAAACTTATGAGCACTGCCAGCCTGTTGGGTTTCTGTGGTGGTGGGTGAGAGGTTGAGCTTCATCACTTGCAGCCATGGTAATCTTTCGCCGAGTTTGCCGCATCGCGCCGCCTTCAATTCATTCGCTTCATTTTGGTTGCCATGGTGATTTTGTCGCTGCGACCAAGTGACACCGCCCTCATGCGCGTCAAGGTGTGCAGCGTGTGTTTTCAACGCACAACTTGTCAGCAGGTTGGTTGAGACAAGGCAACCATCTGATCCAGCTTTTTTTTTTCTGTGGTTGCTCAATTTTATTTTATTTGTTCATTTGTTTGGTTTTTTTGGAAACAAAGCAAGTTGGTACATACAACAAATCACAAGCAAAATGGAGAACATAGGCAAATGCAAATAGTTTTGATGAAGAGTGACATTTTCGAGAAAACCATGTGCTTGTTCCGGAAATAAGGCAGGACATATCAAAAACAGTGTGCAGATGTCAACCCAATGAGCAAAAAGTTGAAACAGGAACTTAGGGTCATGTTGTTAAAGGCAGTGTGCCATTTATCCAGAGGAAATGAACAGAACAGGAGTACAGCATCCAACCATTGAAACACTTCCGTACAACATTCCATGGCAAGGCATGGCAGAGTCGGCCATTGGTAAGTTGAAAGTGCAAATGATAATCACAAAAGGCACAGAAGCCACAGATCCTAGCCAAAATTTGAGGAAGTGTGCATGAAAGCAACATGACCGTAAGTTCAAAGTTACGAGTGCCAAGTGGCACTCGCCCTAGACAAAAGAAAGTAAAATGGATTAGTAGGGAGAGGGTCCGCTAAGTAGGTACCAAGGCAGGTCAGTAACTTGCATTGTCTTTACAGGTACCGAACATATTGGTTGATTAAAAGGTTGGGGGGATAATGTGCCGGCATATTGACCAAAACTCCTACCACTTTGGGAAACAAGCCATGGTTTGCTCAAAAGTGTAACCAAATAAATCAGTAAATAACAATAAAAACCAAGGTAGAGGGCAAAAGCAGGAAATCTGCTTGAAGCCCAACCTAACCACCTCTGAAACAGCGAGGGAAAAAACACACAGTAGGCCTGTGTTCTCATTTCCAGGTACAGAATAAGGGAGGATCACACCTTCACAACAAATGCCGTTTCACACAGTCAATCAATAGGCCCAAAGGGCAATGGCAGACTCTCAGGTTACTTGCGAGTTTTACCAAATTCTAGTCTAGTAGGTACTTCTACTACCTACACAATTGTCCGAAACACAAGTTTTATGATTTGGTCATTAGACAGGGTCGAGAGGTACTTTTGAAGGTGGCTGTTGAAACTGGCAATGGAGTGTGATTGCTTTAATTCCAATGGAAGTGTATTCCAGATTTTTACTCCCCTGTTTAAAGTGCAAGATTTTCCACACTCCGTTTTAAAGAGAGGAGGCTCAAAGTTGAGCTGATTCATATGTGGCAGCAGCTCCAACTTCTGATGAAACAGGCCCTGAATAGAAACGAAAGACTTGGGCCCGAGCTTCGGCGAAACATGTCGGCGATACACGCTGAGTTCTTAGGCCTACGCGAAGTAAATTGGAACTTTGCCTCTAAAAGCATGGTACCCTTTTATTGGGCCTCGGTGTCTTGCGTTGCGGAATAGAAATAATTTATAGAGTGGGAAAATGGCGAAAACAAAATGCGCAATGTACCTGCCATTATTTTATTTTCTTGAAGATCCCTCCGGATAAGAAGTTAGGTATTCCAGATCATGTGGCCAGGGTATTCCCTAAAATATGGACACCTGGACAGGACACCCAACTGGACACCCCCTAAAACGGGTTAGGTTAGGTTAGGTTTGGTTATGTTAGGTTAGTATAGGATAGTTTAGGATAGGACAAGATATCTTAGGTTGGTTTGGATGGGTTAGGCTGGGTTAGAAGGGTCTCCAAGGGGGTGTCCAGTTGGGTGTCCAGGTGTCCACATTTTAGGGAGCACCGTGGCCAACACTCGACGTTAGATGTTTTTTCAAAAAATCTTTGCTTTGTATGAGTTCGATTTCTTCGAATTTCGGTTAAGGGCTCGCTCTAATCGAAGACCTGGTGCACAGGTTTTACCTGGCCCCATGCCCACCCGCCTTACATAATCAACGACTTAATTATAATCAACTTTCTGGTGGAAATTGGGTATAATCAAACCCAACTTAACCCAACCAAACCAAGCGTCACCTGTAATTCCGCGTAAATCACTTGTTTCGCAAACCGCGTTATCCATCTCCCTTGTCAGCGATGGTCGGCATTGTGAATTTGAGGAGAAGAAAAACTGATCGATCACAACAAAAGGGACGAACTGAAATGCGGACGCGGACCAATGGGAGATTTGGCTGTTCGCAAAACAAGCGAATTTCGCGAAATCACTGGTTTGGTTTGGTTGGGTTGAGTTCGGTTTGAATGGGTTGGGTTGGGTTGGCTTCCATCAGGGCAGCTTGGTTTGGAGGTTTTGAGGTCTGGATTCGCACTGCAGCCACAGACCGCAAATTCCACGATTTCCGCGTTTTGGAAGGACCCGCAATAAAATCGTGTGAAATCTCCCTTACTCCTTTGGTCCGCGTCCGCAATGTCCGCATTCAAATTTGTCCAGCTCAGTGTGACCATATTTTTTTGGCACTTTTTCCCCAGTTCTTCAAATTTTTTTCCCTAGATAAGGCATTTATCCCCTAGATCCTGGGGCGCAGCCCCAGCGGGGTTCCAATTGGCAGGGGGGTTTCCATTTCAAAATTTTGAAATGTAGGGGTCAAATTGTGCACACCAGAAGGCTAAATTCTTTGATTTTGTGCCTATTCTTTCCACAGTAAATATGAAAACACACATGATTGCAAATGGGCACCAATGAGAAGGCCCCGCTGCCCCTTGGCAGGGGGGGCCTATTTCAAAATTTTGAAATGTAGGGGTCAAATTGTGCACACCAGAAGGCTAAATTCTTTGATTTTGTGCCTATTCTTTCCACAGTAAATATGAAAACACACATGATTGCAAATGGGCACCAATGAGAAGGTCACTGACCTCTTTGGAGCATTCATAGATGAGGCGAGACACAGGTTTGGAACAATCGAGAAACACCGAATTATTTCATCTGACAGTGCAATGCTGACTTGCTGATCGCAATGTTGGAAATGAAATTTTGGGAATAGGGCCCACCCATCCAGACATGAGACAGGTACCTACCACCTTTCCCTGATGCACCGGATTCACGATGAGGGCACACTGCCAAATCCAAAGAGGGAATCCGGAGCTAAAACAGAACAGATTGGCCCACTCAGCACTCAGCTCCTCACATAGAAACACATGATGACATGACACAATCACAAAAGGCAGAGACAGAGCTGGAAGACCGAAACGGGCACACGCGATGAGACCCTGAATGGCGCGAAAGGACAGGACAGGAGACGTCCTATGTCATGATCAAAAAGGTCATCAAAGGCGAAGAGATGATGAAACAAACACAAACTCTTGAACCATTCCTTGCACAGAATCAACTTCAAACTCCACCAACACAAAAAATGTGAGAGAAAAACAGTTTTCCCCAGAAATCCCCAGGAACTTCAGTTTCCCCCAGCTTTTCCCCTAGATATTCGAATTCCCTAGATTTTCCCCCAGCGGTCATTTTTCCCCTTCAAATCCCCCAGATCCAGGGAAATTCCCTTGGTGTGGTCACACTGGCCAGCTTCCGTCCATCTTTCGAAATTCCCGCCGAAAATGGCGCATTCAAGATTTTTGTTCCTTCCAGATTTTTTTTCATGGCTGCCGATTTTTTCGGTTTTTCCGCATTTTTTTCTTGAGGTTTCTTGGAGGACCCGCGAATCCTCCCAGCTCGCATTTGGTGCGCCAAGCTCAAAGACCAAGCACACGAAACACCCAAGGTTCGAGCCTGATGGCACCGGTGAATCTTGCGTCCGACTCAAAATTTTTCTCTTGGTTGACTCATTGCAACAAATCTTGTGCCAAAACCATGAGCCAGGCACCAAAGCGAATTTCTTTTAGGCAGCTTTCCTTTCGGCGAGAGCACCTGTTTGGGAGGGTCCCAAGTTGTTGCGAAAGTTGCAAAAAACATTTGCGAAATTCCCCATTTCAAAAAACCAGTTGTGAAAAACTTTTTGGCGGCTTTTGCTTTCAGCGAAAGGACCTGACGCAGGGACGAACTAAAATGCGGACGCGGACCAATGGGAGATATGGCGGTTCGCAAAACAAGCGAATTTCGCGGAATCGCAGGTTAGGTTAGGTTAGGTTTGGTTGAGTTTGGTTTGAATGGGTTAGGTTAGGTTAGGTGGGGTTAGGTTACATTAGGGCAGCTTGGTTTGGAGGTTTAGAGGTCCATATTCGCTCTGCAGCCACAGACCGCAAATTCCGCGATTTCCGCGAAACAGAAGGACCCCCTGACGCATATTGTTTTCCCCAATCCACTTCCGCGGACCAGGAGGCGAATTTGTCAAACACACCGGATTTCCCAACCTAGTCCTACGTCATAGGCAATTTTCTTTCCAATTCAGTTGATTGAAACTTAACTAAAGCTAACTGAACCTGACCTAACCCGTCCACGAACACTGCCTCAGTGTTCACGCAATGCCTCTGGTCAACCTACTCTCTATTGTAAAGAAAAAACATTTTTTCAGATTTTTACCATGGGTGGGATTCGAACCCACCAACAATGGATAACACCGATTTTGCGAGCGGACGCCATATCCACTCGGCCAACCGTTCAGCTGCCGGAGTTCGCTCCTGGAAGTTGCCTTGAACAAACTTATTTATTTTGCGGTTCACTCTTCGGACGAAAATGCCTATTGCGCAGGACAAATGCCATATGACGTAGGACTAGGTTTGAAATCCGGTGGGTTTGACAAATTTGCGACCAGGAGCTCGATAAGACAAGACAAGACGAAAGGTGTGATGCCTTCTTTTCGGCAAAACGCAAGTTTGGCCAGGTTCAGGTTCGGTAAGTTAGGTTTCGAAAATAAAATGCCGAAATTGGCTGGAATTCGCAACAGCCAATCAGAGACGCGCCTGCGGAAGTGGATTGGGAAAAAAATATGCTTGTGAGACCCAGTTGCGAAAATTCAAGTTGCAAAAGCCATTTGCGAAATTCGATTCGGCGAATTTCCTTCCTGCGACGCACCGCAGTTGCGGCCCATGTTCGAAATTCCCAATTTCAAAAAAAGCAGCTGCCATTTTCCTCGACTTTTTTTTTTTCTTGAAAGCACGGCAGTTGCGAGAGTTGCATTTTTTGGGAAAAATATATCTCCGAACGGTAAGGGCGCTAACGCTGAAAATTGGGCGCTAACGGGCGCTAACGAGGATATAACTGTACGCCAAAGGTGGCTCCCGTTACTCGAAAAACAAAAAGTGGGGGGGCCAACTTCACAGTGAAGTTGGCCCCCCACTGAAAATGCTGAATATCTCCGAAACGGTATGAGCGCTAACGCTGAAAATTGGGCGCTAAAGGCGCTAACGAGGATATAACTGTAAGCCAAAGGTGGCTCCCGTTACTTGAAAAACAAAAAGGGGGGGCCGACTTCACAGTGAAGTTGGCCCCCCCCCACTGAAAGTGCTGAATATCTCCGAAACGGTATGGCGCTAACGCTGAAAATTGGGCGCTAAAGGGCGCAAACGAGTATATAACTGTACGCCAAAGGTGGCTCCCGTTACTTGAAAAAAAAAAGTGGGGGGGGCAACTTCACAGTGTAGTTGGCCTCCCACTGAAAGTGCTGAATATCTCCGAAACGGTATGGGAGCTAACGCTGAAAATTGGGCGCTAAAGGGCGCTAACGAGGATATAACTGTACGCCAAAGGTGGCTCCCGTTACTTGAAAAACAAAAAGTGGGGGGGCCAACTTCACAGTGAAGTTGGCCCCCCCACTGAAAGTGCTGAATATCTCCGAAACGGTATGAGCGCTAACGCTGAAAATTGGGCGCTAAAGGGCGCTAACGAGGATATAACTGTACGCCAAAGGTGGCTCCCGTTACTTGAAAAACAAAAAGTGGGGGGCCAACTTCACAGTGAAGTTGGCCCCCCCACTGAAAGTGCTGAATATCTCCGAAACGGTATGAGCGCTAACGCTGAAAATTGGGCGCTAAAGGGCGCTAACGAGGATATAACCGTATGCCAAAGTTGGCTCCCATTACTTGAAAAACAAAAAGTGGGGGGGCCAACTTCACAGTGAAGTTGGCCTCCCACTGAAAGTGCTGAATATCTCCGAAACGGTAAGGGCGCTAACGCTGAAAATTGGGCGCTAACGGGCGCTAACGAGGATATAACTGTACGCCAAAGGTGGCTCCCGTTACTCGAAAAACAAAAAGTGGGGGGGCCAACTTCACAGTGAAGTTGGCCCCCCACTGAAAATGCTGAATATCTCCGAAACGGTATGAGCGCTAGCGCTGAAAATTGGGCGCTAAAGGGCGCTAACGAGGATATAACTGTAAGCCAAAGGTGGCTCCCGTTACTTGAAAAACAAAAAGTGGGGGGCCGACTTCACAGTGAAGTTGGCCCCCCCCACTGAAAGTGCTGAATATCTCCGAAACGGTATGAGCGCTAACGCGGAAAATTGGGCGCTAAAGGGCGCTAACGAGGATATAACTGTACGCCAAAGGTGGCTCCCGTTACTTGAAAAACAAAAAGTGGGGGGGCCAACTTCACAGTGAAGTTGGCCCCCCACTGAAAGTGCTGAATATCTCCGAAACGGTATGGGCGCTAACGCTGAAAATTGGGCGCTAAAGAGCGCCAACGTGGCGCTAACGACAGCAAAAAAACCGCGAGGGGGGGCTGCAGTGGGGGGGCCAACTTCACGTACATCCAGCAAAAGACTGGTTTTTGTTCCAATTTCCAATGGGTGCTGTGTCATTGATGGCTCCGTTGCAGGCGGCTGATCGTGTGGTGATTATGGCTTCGCAAGTGGGAGTGTACTGGACTTGTACTTGTGCAAAAGAATTTCGCTGTTTACCCGATCTGTGACCCGACTGACCCTACATACAGACTGCACTTTTTTGTAATTTTTCCGCCGCTATGCAAAAATCGTTGGTTGCTGCTGGTGTTTGATGTTTCACATTTCCGCAAATTAGCATGCAGGGCACTTGGCAAGCAAGAAAAACACAAGTGGAAGTGCCTTCAGAGAAGCGAGCGTCGACTTGTTCTTTCCCATGTCGTTGCACTTGCCGAACTCCGCACGAGAAGGACCTGCGGGGAACATGAGATGGAGACCAAATACTGAATAACTGAGCTACCCACCGTCCCCCTAGGCCTTTACACGTGACACTTGGGTGCCCAGCAAGCAGAATTACACTTTTATTTCACTTTTAAAAGTGAAAAAATTATGTAAAAATTGTACAAATTTTTCGTAGAAAAACTGTAATATAAGTGTAAAAATGTCCCACTTTTGTGTACATTTTACGTAAATATTACATATTTTTTACACATTTTTGACACTTTTTTTCACATTTTGACACTTTTTGGACACTTTTTTGCACTGTTTGGATACCTTTTTTGCACTTTTTGGACATTTTGCCGCACTGAAATGAAAAGAGTTTTCAATTTTCAAGAACCAGAAATGCATTTTATTCACAATATCATCTTCCCTTCACTGCATCACGGCTGTCCATTCATATTTGGTTTTACTTTATGGGAATTCCAGGATATGATCTCAAGAATGGATGCATTGGGCCCGAGAGAAGTTTGAACAAGCAGAGGCCTTGTCCGTTAGAACAGTCTCTGATAGCCCAACTTAAAGTCGGGCACCAATGCCTCCAAATGCAACAAATTTTCGAAGTCGCATGGAGTTTCTGAAATAATCGTTGTTCGGCAAATCGTGTGTCAATGTAATCCGACGCGGTATGCACCTTCATTTTAACGAATTTGCCCGGAGTTGATTCACAATTATTTCGTGCTGGCAACACAGCAATTACAAAAATGTACACCCAAACATTGGTATAAACTGTCGGTAATTAGAATTTCTATTGAATTCGACAACTTGCAATCAATTTGGCTTGGCATTGTAAAATTATTATTTTCCTAACATGTGCTGCCATCTAGCGCAATAAAAGTAATCTGATCAGGGCCGTAGCCAGGAATTTATTTCGGGGAGGGCCAAAGAATTAAGCGAGTTGGAAGAAGCGTTGCGCGAAGCGCAACGCCGGGGGAGGGGTTCGGGGAGGGGGTGTCCCCCTCCCCGAAGGGGAAGAAATTTTGAAAAAATGGAACTCAAAATAGTGCTCAGAATGCTCAATTTTTTAAAAACTGAGCATTTTCCCCACAATCCCCGTTTGCACAGTGATGATTGCCATCATCAAACCAGTCTTTGAATGTTGTCTTTTCAAATGTGCAATTTAATTCTTTTTTTTTTAACGACACGTCCAAACAAGTAACAAAACCACGCAAGTGCTGTCGCATCAAAAACTGGATTCAACAATACTCACTTCATCATTCCATTTTCAGGTTTCAATTCCACATTCAGACTTTTCTGTGTTGCCTTCATCAACCATGGCCAAATTTCCACTGGGCTATCTTTTGTGATTTTCGTGAACTTCCGCCGACATCACATCCCATTCAACAATGATGTATAGACAGTATAATATAACAATTAATCAACAACCACATGCCACCTTGCTTGCCACATAACAGCCCCGCAAGCAAGGTGGCATGTGCGTTGTTAATTAATTGTTATTTTAAAGATTCATATTTTTTCCATTAAATAATTGCAAAAGCAGCAAATGTCTTTGGACTGTTGCCTTCCGCCAGCAGCCAGTGCGCTTGCACAACCCGCAGGTGTATGTACTTTGGTAATCTTCATTTATGGATGTGATGGAAAGCTGGAAACTTTGGTGATAGAAAATTTTCAAAGAAACAGAAAACGAAGAAGTGTTTTGTCGGGGCAAATAAAGACAAAAACACATAAAACGACATCGAAGGAAATGATAGAGTTGCATTTGCGTTTCTTTCTTGACTCCAACACCATTATATCTAGTACAAACCAAAACATTTCGGGGGGGGGCCACGGCCCCCTGGGCCCCCGGCTGGCTACGGCCCTGAATCTGATACTGTAAAATAAATTACACTTTTTTACACTTTTTTTTTCACTTTTTTTACACTCAAATATTTTCGCATTGCCTTTGTGTTTTCCACCCAGAAGACTGAGACAGACGCATCTGGAAAATGAAGCGTTGTCCCTGGTTGATGACACGGGCATCCGCAGCTGCCTTTCGACTTAGGATGATGGCACGGAAGCGTCGCATCGAGAAAAGTGAAAGAAAAGTGTCACAAAATTTTCACTTTTCTGATATGTAAAAAAGTGAACAAAAATGGATATAAAAATTACGTACAAAATGTGTAATAAAATGTCACTTTTCACTTTTACACTCATTTTTCACATTTTTTACATTTTTTTTACACTCGCTGTTTGCTGGGTGGCACATGCAAACAGGGCCAGGGCATGGAAAATGACCTGGCCCTACGGTGTTGCAAATTGGAGAACTGACAGGCAGGTAGGGAGCCAGGGAGGGTGGGGTGTTTTGTCGGTACCTGTCGTTTGTTGTCCTTTTTTGGCCCTTTTTCTTCGCACTTGTTTTCCTCGCAACACTATATAGGCCAACGCAAACGGCAAAATGCCAATAACATTCTCAATCAATTTGGCAACAAACAAATTGACCAAAAATTCCCATAAAGGATCAACCTTCCCTTCCGCAATCATCCCCAACCGAACAACTTGATATCGTTCTTTAATTAATTATGTGGTAATGTGGGCCGTGTCACTTGTGCCGGTCACACCACTGACCATTTTTGCATTACTGATACCTCCTTTTACAAAAAAATAAAGTTTTCTCTCTGGTTCAGATTTTTAGATATGATAAACTGCACAATTCATAACATGTGAAGTGTTGTGTTGGCCATGGCCGTGATCAAAGCTGGTGAACAGTGAACGGAAAAAGATGTCTAAGTCACTTAGGGAAGGACAAACAGAACAGAGAAGATAAGTTGCTGACAAAACTCCCGAGACTGACAAACCTTTTCAAGCCAAGTGAAATTGAAAGTGCTCAAAGAATAGCCGAGAAGCCAATAACGACACACCCCCATCAACAACAGAAGATAGTGCAGTTCTTCCAAGTAGGCAGCGTACATCAAAGAATGATCACTCCCACCCCTTTCCTCACAACTTATCACTGGTGGTGACAGAGACAGATGTTGGTGAGGCACCACATTGTCTCGGTCTTCAACTCCATCAATCTCCACAGATGTTGGTGAGGCACCGACATCTCGGTCTCCAATTGCATCACTCTATGCCGATGTTTGTGAAGCATTGGCATCTCGTTCTCCAACACCAATGATCTCAACAGATGTTGGTGAACCACTGGCATCAGTGGCATCTCGGTCTCCAACACCATTGATCTCATCAGATGTTGGTGACGCACTGGCATCGCGGTCTACAACACCATCAGTCTCCACAGATGTTGGTGAGTCACCGGCAACACGGCCTCAAACAGCATCTCAGTCATATTTGCACAGCCAAAAGTTGAAGACTTGCCAGCATTCAGTTCTGATCCAGCAAAGTGGGAGAGACAGAATGTGCAACTGATAGACCATTTGGTCTCTTTGAAAGCCCCTGATAGAAACATTCTTGAGCGATTCCCCGAATCTTGCAGAGTAATCGCAAATACAAGGTGATATCTGTCAAAAACTTTGTTCCAATTCAAAACAAGAAACGGGGAGATTGTCCAGCGTGATTGGTTGATATATTCACCAAGCAAAGGATCCGTTTTCTGCTTCGTTTGCAAATTGTTTGCTGACAAGTACACGCATTTATGTTCTGCTGAAGGCTTCAGTAATTGGGCAAGTGCATCAAATTTACTGTACCAGCATGAAAACGCAGCAAAAGCTACCGAGACGCCTGTTTATAGCTTGGGCAAATCGCAAGAATGCCAGGGCAAGAATTGACCGAGATCTGTTAACTGAGTACGAGAAATAACGGGAGTATTGGAACCGAGTTCAAAAACGAGTGATAGCAACTATCAGGTATTTGTCATCCAGGGGCCTTGCAAGTATTTGTCATCCAGGGTCAAGAATGAACTGCGTTCCACAAGTTCTCAGCATCGGGTGTCGGCTCTTTCACTTTTGTGTGTATTGAAAGCGATTTATTCAATTGCATTTCTTTTGAAGACCTGATTGCTGAGTTTGCAAGTGTGAAAGCAAGGAAGAAGCCAATATAAATTGTGTATATTGTGTGTAAAACTGCAGCAAGGTGTCCTTCCCAGTTCCTTGCGCAATGTGCAAGGATTTTGCCAGAATGCCAATAGAGATGAGATGGCAAACGCCATTGCCAGAATGCCAACAGAGATGAGAGAAAGCAGCTTTGGTATTGCATTGTCCATGTCGTCGGGGAAAGTTGCACGCACTTATAAGATAATCAGGGCAGCAGTTTAAGGTTGCATGTTCCCAGGTCCCTAAGCGGGCACCAACTGACCTGCAAGTGAAACAGGTGAAAAAGCGGTCCCAAGCGGCGCACTCATATGGGGCCCATATGGGATGTTTTGCTGGGGCTCAAGCGAGTGTTCTCACATGGCCACATATGAGAAAGCCGATTCGGGCCTCATGTGGTTATTGTCCCACCCGAGCTGGACGTGCCCATATGGGTCCCATGTGGGGCCCAAGTGGGCCCCACATGGGCAAAAGACAGGTTTTCAGAAACCATCATGGGACGCAATTTTGCAATTTTGACTGTTCTCGATTTCAGTGATGTCGTCATGTCCAAATGTGATGAGTGGTTCCGAAGACATTGGACTTAATTGAGACGATCTTCCGACATTCCATCTGCTTCAATTCTTCTCCATTTCAAATTGTCAACACGAATTCAATTTGGCACGTCCGGTTTGCCAATTTCTGAATTCCAAACAAATCGCATGAATTTGAGCCAATCGGATGCGAGCAAAATCGTAATGACGCAATAATTTTAAAACATTTTCATGAATACACCTTTCCGAAGCGATTTCCGGCAGCAGCCTCTGTTGCCGAGTGGTCTAGACAGCCTGCTGCCGCTGCGGTGGTACCCGTGGTGGTGGTTCGAATCCTACCTGGGGTAAAAATTTTAGATTTTTGTTTTTTAAAATACCGAATTGTTTTTTGACACCAGTGGCAGTTGTTGACACCAGGAAGAGGATAGGTTGGGTTAGGTTAGGTTAGGTTAGGTTAGATTAGCTTTAGATGTCGTAAACGCGGTTTTAAATAATTGGGTAAGCACCTATGATTGGTCGAAATTCATGCGATTTGTTTGGAATTTAGAAATTCGCGTCCGGGTCCGGGTTTCAAAAACAATTTTGTCACATTTTGAACGAGCCATCGCTGGCCAATGGCCCCCCGCCGACGCGACCGAAGGCGGAAGGACACGCAATGTCCAGAGTCACAAAATGTCACAAAATTCCGATGCCGATGGCTTTTGCGCAACGATTCCGTCAGCCGGAAAGGTCCTTCAAACGCAGAAATCACGGAATTATTGCGGACTGAGGCTGCGCTGCGAATTTGAGCCCCCAAACCTTCAAATCAAACTTCCCCAAACAAATCAAACCCAAGCGAACCAAACCCAACCCAATCAAACTTTCCCCAATGTGGTTCCGCGAAATTTTTACTTGTTCCGCGAAACACCATTCCGATCTCCCATCAGTCCGCGTTCCGCAGTTTGGTTTGTCTCCCGGAAACATTCAAAAAATGCGTGTGACTGTTTTGAAACACGCCATTTTTTTGGCCAGCACATTTGTTTTTCATTTTTCGCCACACTTCTGTCGGGCTGTGCGGTGAAACAAATTCAGACGCATTCTCATCGGTCTGTTTGGGCGAGGGTTCGAAAGCACGAAAC
>JASGXE010009847.1:0-45230 GCA_030068105.1 Sinentomon sp. SZTP_YWyxl
TCATTAAACATGAGCTGGGAACATAAAATAATGTGTCTTGATAATGGTTAAGGTTTCATTAATTAATAAGCGCAATTGATTTTCAGGATACGCGCGCGTTTACGGTGCTTTTATTGAGCCCCTTACTGTGCATGGGCTGTGAGCCTTACAGGGTCAGGACACTTTATTCTACTGTGCTCAGGTGAAACAGCTATTGCACATCAGGCCTCTTTCTATGCCCTTATGGCTTCGTCGTTCTCATTATTACCCCTGTTTTTCAGCGTTCCTTTCTGCAAAGACGACTCCAAATTTTATGCAACAACCTTCTCTTTGCGTCAGGTGCTGTGCATGTCTGTTGCCTTTGTGACTAAATAGTGTCTACACAAACCCGCAGAAAGCGGCAACCTTCTGCATTGTTAATCAAAGGAGTGGTATTCCATAGGTTAGAGTGTGGGATATGTTATTGGCCTTATATTTGTTGATCTTTACCGGCATTCTCATTGCCTTGCATGAGACCTTCCTGCTTTGCAGAGTTGATGCGATCTTGCGAATTGCGCCTTTGCAGCAAAACGTTGCCTTTGGACTATGAAAGTCCACGTCGTTTCATCTGTTTGTCATCTTTTTCAGCGGATGGAGATTTAGTCAACCGTGGTTGATTCACCCAACTTTTCCTGAGGAACTCCGCGGCTTTCACGAGCTCGAAATCAACTCACTGATGGTACTTCATAAATCCCCATTTTTCTTGAGCATTCCACAGAGGTTGCGTAATATTCTGGAAAACTTTCCCCTTTCATGCACTGTTTCCAGCTTCCATTTAGGACGATTTCGTGTTGCGCATGGTTCGGTATTTTGGTGACGTCGACGAAAAGAGCAAGTTGCATGCTTTTACCGTCGAATCTCACAGAAAATCCTCCAGCGATGAAACTGGCAGGGCAATCGCCAAGGGATTTCTCTCCATTCTCCATCCCAGCAAATCCAGGCTATCCTTAGGCTCGTATATACGACAGACGTGTGCCACTTCATTTCATGCCGGATCAACATGCTCTGTCCCTTCTCTTCCGTTGCCATATTATTCGTATATGTATTGAGAGAGTCCTCTTTTGAATTCGGAAATGTATTCATTTTTGCGTGGTTATATTTACATTTCATACTGAATGGTGCGATTTGGTGGAATGAAAGGGACGCATCAAATCCCCTGTCAAAATAGGCTTGAAATCTTAATCCGCGGCCTACGAAATCCTCGTTCCGCAGGCAAGAGTGTGGTCCGACACATTTCGGTGCGGAATCTCTGCGTGGATTTACGCTTTTGGTGTGGGCTGCTGTTTTCCCCATAATCGACTGGTGTGTGTGTGACAAAGATTTCAGCCTGTTTTTGTGTCCGAATGGGTGAGAAGTCTGAGCAGCTGTTTGACCTAATGATTGGCATTATGCTTGTTGAGTACATGAATAGCTTTCGCATCAGAACAGATATGCACACGATGGGGTGTACACATCATCCACACACTTTTCCTGCACCCAATTCCATTTGCAGGTGCGAGATGCACTTCGAACGAATTCATTCCTGTTGTTCGCACCCACATTCATTTAATTCAACAGCCCATATTTAGTGGATAAATTTGTGTTGATATCCCTGTATTTGTGGATATGTTTGTGTTGATATATACCTACCAAAATATTTGTGGTTATATTTAGTGTTGATATACTCAAATTTGTGGATCTCGTATTTGTGTTGATACACCAATAGTTTGTGTTGATATACCTATATTTTGGAAATGTTTGCATTAATAGACCTATATATTTGTGGAAATATTTGTGTTGATATACCTATATTTTGGGAATGTTTGCATTAATAGACCTATATTTGTGGAAATATTTGTGTTGATATGCCTCCTTGTGGATGCATTTGTGTTGAAAATACAGCAGACAAGCAGGCTCTTCCAATCAAATTCTGCAAAACATCCGTCAAAATCTGTGCCGAGTCGAAGTTTTCGACCTGTTTTCAGTGTTGCAAGAATTCTTTACCCCGCTTGGACCCTGGAGCTCACCCATTCCAGGGTTCTGGGGCCTCCGCTGCCGCTCCCCCAAAATTGCTATGGTTTTATGACACTGGTGCCCCGAATATTTTCAGAATTCCCATTTGCTACCGCATGTTGTTGCTTTTCTGGTTCTTCATCCCCTTTTTACGCTTGGCCGAGTTACGCCAGTTTTTATTTCCGAAGTGTTTCCACCGTTTTTTTTTTTTCAGAAATCTAAAAAAACATTTTGCTGCAATTTTGCACGTCCTTCTAGCCTTTTTGCTGTGTGACTGCGTCCATGAAAGTGCGTTCTCAAAACACCGATAAAAGCTCAAAAAGGGCATCGTCATCGGCCGATGTTGAAAGACTCGCGTCGGAAGTTGCGAAACGGCGGCATCTCTTGGAGATTTTTTCCTCCTTTCCGCGGCCAAGAAGGAGATGCGCCCGAAACGCATGCATGCACTCAGCCGGAAATCAGCGGGATCTCCTTTTTTCGATGGCGCTGTTTCGGATTCACACGCCGGAATAATCTCGGAACCGGAAAAGTGCTTTCGATCGGATGTCGATATAGATGCGAAAGGCGCCATGCGACGCATTTTTCGGAACTGGAGAGGGCCAGGTTACACCGGGGTGATTCTGCTGCGTTGCGTTTTTCGCGAACCTCAAGTTTCCCTGCATCTCAAATTCTATCGACGGTCACACTGCTTTTCAAATTCGGACTAATGCCAGTTTCGGAGACGTTTTATTCGCAAAAAGGCGGATACCAAAAACGTTGACAACGACAATACGAATATTTTGACTCTTTTCAACTTTACTTTGCTTCGCTATATCACAGTGGAAATTCAGTGGAAAAAATTATTAAATTTCAATTCAATTATATTATATTTTTTCGAAGTTACCTCCTATCAAAAACACGACATGACTCTCGCAAAGATTCCAATCCAGACTGAAACGTGGTCTGGTTCAAAGGGTCTGCGAACACATCCAGACTGAAAATATTGTATTACTTCCATTTGAGCAGAAGTAAATGCAAAATGAAAATATGGTGTATTTAAGAGAAAAAAAGTTGAAAAAATAGACGAACACCAATCAGCAAGTTGACAATAAAAAATTGGCAGTGATGTTGGGGGTTTATGTTGGGTTTGATTAACATTAAGAATGAGGAAATGCAAACCTCAAACCGCACACCCCCGAAAATACGCCCCTGAAAATACACATTTACTTCACATGTCGCCGCTGATTGTACTGCGTTTTATTCGTACTACTCGAATGTCAACATCTCGTTCTCACTGCTGTCATTCGCACGAGTTCAAATCGTTCTGCGTCAGCAACCATGCCAACATGCTGACTCCGATACTGTTGAAACAATGCGTTGCCTTGGTGACCTGATATAAACCCCGCGAGTGTGGAACTAAGGTACAAAAGCAAGCAGTAACGCAGCGTTTTCGACTGTCTTGCTATTGTTTGAGTTATACCTACACATAAAGTGGGGTGCTATGTTGACGTATGACGTGGGGAAAACGCTTGCAGAACTCCGTCGTCGGCAATATACGTGTGGACGGGCCCTAAAGTGCCAGAGAATAACCAAGATTTTTTTTTCAATTTTTGTTGGATTATTGACGCTGCGGTGATTTCGACTTGGTTTTCCCAAAGTGCACACTGAGTTTGCTTCTGATGGGGGGCGCGTGTATACTTGAGCCAAATTGCAGAAAAATCCGGTAGATTGATGCATCAAAAATATTTTGGAACCGAGCCGCCGATGGTACAAAGACGAGGGGTTTTCCGATTGGAATTCGGAATTTTGGGCAAGCAGTTCCATGTTTTATTCGACTTCTGTTGGCAGCATGGATAATTTGGTCACGTTTTCTTGAACGCACCGATGTGCCAAATTTGAACCGCTTGTTGGGAACCATATTCTCACATGGCTTGCGGCATGTGAGGATTCAATCAATCTGATAAGTTGCCGTTTTGTGGTGATTAAACTATTCGTATGTCCTTTTTATCGACCTCAGTTTTCTGGATTATGTCAACCTGTAGGTACATTTCGCAGCCAGCAAGTGGAGAGTTTTAACTTTGCTGAGACCAAGCGTTTTGAGAAAATTTGCAACAGAAGAGTCACGCTTAAAATCAGAAGTGATCATGCGCGCTGCAAGACGCTGGACGCGCTCGAGGGCAGAAACATGACTCACAAGGTAGGGGTCTCAGAACTCACACGCATATTCCATTGGGGCAAGATACACGTATTGTGTGCTGCCATAAGTTTTGCATTGACCGAGGCGTGACGAAGATTTCTGAACAGATAACCCAGCGTTTTTTTGCGGGATTTGGAAACAACCGAATGAAGAAAAATGAAGAAAAAATCCGAAAAAAAAGTCGTGTCAATTCGGGGCTAAAAGCTGAAGTGGGACATTCCTGTTACACAGAGAGGCTAGATGACCTTAGAACTCTGCGTGTCCCTTGGAAGACAATTCCGGTCTCGGACAGTTCGCAGGAAAAATAATGAAAATGATCATTTGAAACGATCATTTCTGTCAGGCCATAAGGGGGATAGTAAATTTACCCACTCTTATAGGTTTTGGCGCCCTTTTCCTGCTTCGGGATCCTGCTGTACATTAGCTGCATTCCATGCAGTTTTTTCCTTTGCCCAGAGCACAGAACGCCTTGAGGATACTCATTGCACGCCTGATGAATGCAAAACCTTACGATATTCTAATAATTGCGAAGACGAATAAGACCAACAACCCGGATGCGGTTTTACAAACCCTGCCGCGACTTTAGATGGCAGAGAGCGCTTGGTGCAAGAATGCTCGAGTGGGGCCCTGTTTTCGCAAGAAAGAAAAATAATTTTTTTCTCACCTGAATCTGAACCTGACCTAACCTTGTCCCCTCCAGGAAAAAACAATGCTCGGTGGGGGCCCCGGCCACCAGTTTACAAACCCTGCCGCGACTTTAGGTGGCAGGCCGGGGCCCCGTGCGAGCATTGTTTTTTCCGAGAAGGGACAGGGTTTGGTCAGGTTCAGATTGCTTTAGGGAAGAAAAAATTCCTTTTCTTTCTTGCGAAAACAGGGCCCCAATCGAGCATACTTGCACAAAACGCTCTCTGCCATCTAAAGTCGTGGCAGGGTTTGTAAAACGCGCCCCGGCCTGCCATCTAAAGTCGCGGTTTGTAAAGTGGCTTCAGACTGTGCCTGGTCCGACTTCGGTTTGCGCCGTTTGAAGGTCAGTTTGTGGTCAGAAATTGAAAAAGCCAAGATCGTCAAAATCGAGAAGAAAAAAACAGTACTGCAAAATCCGATGTTTGCAGATTTTACGCCTGCAAATTCCGTTGAGTATGCAACACACATCATAACAGTCCGTGCTGGTTGCAGCTTTTGTCACACAGGGGCAGACGCTTCAAAAATCACCTGTCACAGCGAGTGGCAAACTGCGCCTGCAAGAACCCAGAGATATGCAGCACAGATTGCAACGGCCCACGCTGGTTGCAGCTTTTGTCATGCAGGGGCAGTCAGTCACCCGCAGTTTGGGCTCATCTGCTGTTAAAAATCGAACGAGCCAGAAAACGCCGGCTAACTTTCGGCCGTTTTCCCCATTGCAAACTCACCCTTTAGTTCAACTCAATAACCTGTTCAATGGATAGATTTGTGTTGCGAAAATTTTATTTCTATGCGCAACGCTAATTCATTTTCCATTGTTGCGAAAAATGAATCCGTCTGTTGAATGGGCTATTGAGTTGTACTTGAGGGTGAGTTGCAATGGGGAACACGGCCGAAACGGCCTGTCTCTCGTTTGTCTCTCGTTTGCAAGAGAGATTCAAAATGATTGTGGTCGTGGAACTTTGGATCTTCAAGCCACCGTCGTTGCTCGATAATGCGCCCATGGCCACATTTAGACCGAACGAATCATCATTCTGCGGCAACACTTTTGGAATGCTCAAGGCCACAGTGGACTGGACTAATCATCATTCTCGTTATACTTTGGATTGCTCCTGTGGCCAGATGCATGTGGGCCGGAGGAACCATCATTCTGGTAACAGTTTGGCATGCCTGTTGTGGCCACATGTAAATCTTTAGCGCCGCCTGCTTTTCGTGATCCAAAGGAACCGGGTTCAAATCCCGGCGACGACTGATTTCTTTTAGGTGTTGCAAGTTCGGGCCATGTGGCAAGAAGAATGGTTGTCGTGGTTCGACTTTTCGTCCTTTGGATGGAACATCATAGAAGGATCAAAATCACGTCAGTGCCCATGGTGCTGCGGGTCCAGAAAGAGTCCGGTCAGGTTACAATAACAGGGAAACCACGTGTGTAAAGCTATCCATTACAAGTAACGCACCTTTTAAAACACAAAACTACCCGACACAACCAGTCGGCCTTTGTAGGAGTACAATATTCGCAATAACATATACGAGTACGTCTGGGCATTTATGTGGAAAGTTTGATGCATTTTTCCACTGTGTATTATAGATCTATGGCTGTACCTACTCCCTGATGCATTTTTCTGTGGGGTCCTCGACAGCATTTTTTACGATCCTTTGTCACTCGCTGTTTTTGTTATTATGACCCTTGTTCGTGCATGCATATGGTCCCATTTCTACTGTCCTGTGTACCTACGAGTATGATGCCGTCCCGAGCCTTTTATGTCCTGTTTCTAGATTTACGATCGCGTTTTGCATTATTCGTATTATCCGCCTCATGGATTAGTGTGCATTGACAGTGGAGCGAGGTTATGCACCGCGACACACGGTCCTGCTGACGCTGAAAATTGCTGTTCCGTTGCAGACCAGGACTCATGTGGAACTGTCTCCAAAAGTTTGGAACTTGGGGCGAAACCTGTCCCTTTCGTTGAGCCCAGAGCTATAGCTACTTTTTTATACCCGCGGAATTGTCTGGATGGATGGATCTGGGGGTGTACGAGCATGTCCCTGTCCTAACCAATGCCTGTCCGAAATTGCATTGAGAGTTTGTGTAGTTTATGCCTTACATTAATTTCTATATTTTTGTTGTTTTGTCGGGTCGCTACACTCGTGGATTCGTTTGCTCTCATTGTCATTCAAGTCGACGGATTTTGGATTAAGTTTTAAATTATTTACATTTTTTAAATTGGCATGCTTGAAAAGTTTTGCTATTGCAAACTTGTTTTTCGTTTTATTTGCTATTTGCAAAGCGACATGTTTGTTGCCGTCGCAACCCCAGCAGAAATATCTGTCATTTCAAATTAGTCTATGGTTGAAGCAGGATTTTGTTGAAACCCTGAATTTTATTTTCTAGATATTCAGTTTTGTTGTAATCCTGCGGAAATTTTAAACGTCTTTACCCTCTCTTTCCATCAAATATCCTGCGAATTCTGGTACGAGTAATGGGCATGTTACCTGACCTATGACCCTCCATTTTCCTCCTCTCTCTTTCAGCTTTCTGTGATGACAGGGACAGCCTTGACAATCGCTGTTCTCAGATCCCCGGCGATGCCCAGCTGCATTCGATGTTTCGAATGGATAGTGAGCCAGTGCCGTGCCCTTTCCGAGGTCCATTCCAGTTCACCTACAGCCGAGGCTACCGGGAGTGCAATAGTCCTGTTTCCTCCATCGATTCTTGCACCCAGGACTCAAGGTTGCTTCTCAGGTATCAAGCATGCCCTGACGTGCAAGGGACGGAGAGCACCGGTAAGATTTCCTTGTCCTGGGTGTTCCCTTTTTCTGGCCTTTTCATTTACCTGGTCTTCCGGTATTGTTCCACAACCGTGTTTGTGGACTGTTTCTTGTCATGTACAGCATCGGGAAAATTAATGGAGCCACTAACGTAGATTAAATGGCAGAATTGGTGTTGCCTCCGAAACTTTCCTTTACTTGCGTCGTGTTTTCTTACGAACTCTACTTCCTGTCGTGTTTCATCAACATGTTGTGACATCTGTTTCACAAGTTTTGTTTCAACAATTTTATGGCATATATTTTAGAAAAAAAAAAAACACTTTCGATTTTTTTCTTCTTCATTTGGTTGGACTACAAAGGAAAAACTTTGGTGCTAAATTTTCGTCGCGGAATCAAATATATAATTGACTACCGAAACTGCATTTAAATTTCATGTGTGGTTCCATTAATTTTCCCGGCAGTGTACTTTCCTTTTGTTTTTTTTTAAGTCTGAAATTCGGCCTGCCATCCTTGAAATTATAAAATTTCGTCCAGTTGATAAATTTAATTTTTTCCCAAAAAGCCTTTTGAATTTTTGACAAAAAACCTTTCTTAGTAGCTAATGCGGGATCCTATCTATTGGAGGTTTTCAGGGGTTTCTGTTATACGAGGGCTGATCAAGAAAGACTGAGACTCCTCGATTCATTCACTGTGTTCAACTCCGAACTCGGTTTGGTCATGCTTATTCTCTAGGTACGTCCCTTCTGAGAAGATGCACACGTCCCAAAGCCTCCTCCATTCTTGGAACACATGTTGCAGTCCATCCTTGGCCAGTGTCTTCAAAATCGCCTCCACAGCCTTAAACACTTCCATATTGCGACTGAAAACTTTGACATCTCAAGCCATTCTTCATTGTGGAGTAGAGAAATAAGTCACAGTAGTCACAGGTGGACTGTAGGAAGGATGAGGTAAGAGCTCGATTCCCTTGTCGATTCCCTTGTCGGCTAAAACCGTTGCCTTTTCGGTTAAAGCCGTTTGACAAAAAATTGCAACACGCGTGCGGGCATTGTCATGATGACGAACCCAATGTTTGGGTTGGTCTGGGGTGCAGTGTATGGCTCAAAATTTCATGGGTGCTCCCAATACTCATGTATAAATGTTGAACCAATTTTCTAATGGTCACTATTGATCTTCGTGCACAATGACTGCAGCAGTTTTGATGTCAACTTCGATGGTCGTGTTTTTGCCTAAACTTCCGGCCACCCTGTCTCTCAAAACTTACCCCACTGTCCTTTTAGTTCATCAAAACGCAGTGGAATGAGTCTAAGCTTCATCCCCGTATTCTTCCAGGAGAAGACGCAAAGTTTTTCCGATCCCGTTTTGTTTAAATGGCAAAACAACTTCAACGCAGCACGCTGTTCATCCTGCAAAATCATGTCTGAAGCTGGCGGCGAAAAACAACCACCCTCAAGAACTAACGTCATAAAAAAGAGGATAGGTGTAGAAAATTAACAAATGTTTGCACAAACGTAGCAGAAGGGTCGATACTTCAGCCTACTAAATGGGATGGCTGAGAAGCTTGTGGGAGCCCAGCAACAACACCAGTCTCAGTCTTTCTTGATCAGCCTTCGTATTTTGGGAATCCAGTTGCACCAACGAGGTTCAAGCTTTGATCTCAGATCGAATTCTGATCCTGGAACAAGCAATGTCAAAACCCGACGCTTGATCTCGGATAAATGTTTGATTCTTGTTGGAGCAATTGGGCATAACTTATTATTGCAATCTGGGGTTTTTCTGCTCAAAGATTTTTTCGTCAAAATGTATGATCATGGGCTTTGGCATCATTTCATAAACTGTGAAATTGAGGAATCGAGTTTCTCATTACAATTTTGCAGGTACATAATCACATGCCAATATGCTAACACTTTATTGTTGAAATCCCATCATTAGTTATACCCTTGGAACGCGACCCTTGCGCACGCATTTTAACTGCGAGTTTTTGGTCGGAAAATTCTTCCTGAGGTTGCACGCATAGCTAATAACCCCGCAGGTTTTTCTCTCGCTTCCAATTTCCATCGCTCCGTCTCTCACCCTATTCACATCCTCTCTTTCAACCGACATTCCTGTGTGGAAAATTAATGAGTTTGGTAATGAGTTTCGCATTATCTTCAAATCTAAGTTTGCAAAACTCCTGGAAACTTGGCTCGAAAACTCGTTTGCTTTCTTTGGGCGTTTTTTTTCGGTTTTTCTTTCCTTTATGTATCATTGCAATTTTCTTCGTGCTGAGTGGCTGCCGTGTTCTTGCAGCTATGTGTATCATTTCTCGTTCTGATGGGAGAGAGAGAGAGAGAGAAATAACGGGACACGATATACAGTGTGGTCTTTTTAAAACTGAAGTTGTTACTGACTGGCGGATCTCAAGTTTCAATGGCTCCAGCAACTTTCTATCAGCCCGCGAAATGACGTTCTGTTCTCCCACCATTTTATATGTGTGAAGCACACCAGGGACGACATAGCTGTGCGCCAGGTGCGATTTCTTGGGATGAAAAAGAACAATTCTTTGTCAGGGTGAGTGATCCAAAGTTGGCAAAGAGGTAAAAAACCTTTGACCTTTCTTTGTGATCGGAAAAATAAAGTTTGTTTGATCCATTGCTTTTGATTGGGGCAGTTAAAAAATGTGTTGCTGCAAAGAGGTAAACTTTCTTCTAAATCATCTATCGCGCCGCGGTATGAGTGAACCCAATCCCCAATATTTGAACGTACCGCACTCTAAATGAGCTGCCGTGAAACAGAGCTTATAGTTGACATGCACCACCCCAATTTTAAAATGTTCACCCTGTATTACATGAGCGCTTTCTGTGTGCTGTTGGTTAATTTAAATTCTGGGCCTATTTATCTTCTGGCCTCCTGTGGTGAATTGTGCTTATTTATTATATCCTAGGTAGTTTCGTGAATGCGAAATATCTTTTGCATATATAGGGTGGTCTCCTTCCCCACACTCAACCCTTAGCGTTTCCTTGGCCCTCTTCAGGCTGACTTTGGAGAGCGTTCCGCCTAGCGGAGGAAGCATGAGAAAGTGGCAGACTCAATTTGCATCTTGCTGATGCGATGGGAAGAAGTTTCATTTTTGAAGATTCAAGCATACTGGCAAGCACGCTTCAGTGGACATTGTTGAAAAGCGGCGGAAAAATAATAATTTCTTCTGCACAGAAATGAAAATTTTGCAGTTGAGTGGAATCGATGTTGATCCCCGATGAGAACGCATTTGAACAGTATGGTACACAGTAAGAGTCAAGCTAAACCCGGCGCTGGGGCTCCGCCCGTTTGTTTTCCTGAGGTCGAAATGATAATGATGCCTTCACAACAAACACATAAAAATTTGGGGAGTAAAGTTTTTTTGCACAACTCTGGTTATGGGCAGAAATGACCAAAGATCTGCGGAGCACAAAAACAGACTATGGAACCCTTTGCCCAGGATATTTTTTGCCACAAGCTTGTTGAACTTGGGAACGCATTGCTTCCTAAGTTCAGCCACCTAACGCACTGCAACTATTTTGCCCCATTCATCGCATGTGCTCCACAGTGATGGTTTGGGCAATCGCTGTCACATGTGGCGATCACGTCACTAAAAGTTTTATGGGCAATCGCTGTCACATGTGGTGATCACGTCACTAAAAGTTTTATGGGCAATCGCTGTCACATGTGGTGATCACGTCACTAAAAGTTTTATGGCTCAGCTTAATCATTGTGATAGACCTGTGGGAGCTTGCAGACCGACGGTCGAGCCTCTTGTATCTCTGCATCAAAATTTAATAAGTGGGCAACCTATGTTTAAATCGCGAGATCCGTTAATATTTCATCAATTTCAAATTGACTCCGAATCTCTAAACCGAATGAATCCCCCGTGTGCAAGCTCAATATTGCATTTGGATTTTCCCTGGTGATTTTGGTTTTGAAATTCTCTCTTTTCAAATAAGCCTGGTGCTTCAAAAAGCTGTGACATTTGCCGAGTGGGAGACCGTTCAAATTTTCTCTATGCGGAGTGCTAGGATCACCAAGCTCAAAATCCTGTCAACACCTGCGTTCGATGTCTTGCATTGTTTCCACTCGTAATTTTTCGTAATCTTTCGTAATTCTTCCATGGGTTGGGACTTCCATGGAGTGCCAGGCCCCAGGAACACTGCACTTGATGGCCTGTTTATTGGTCCAAGTTTTTCATTTTTTCATTTTCAAGAAATATTGGAGAGACTCTCAAAGAATCGTCTCAATGTATCTTGGGAATTCTTGCGCTCCGATATTCTTGAAAAACATAAAGTTTTCATAATGAGACAGCGCACTATAGCGTTAGCCTGCGCTGGAAAATTGACTTTGATGACACTTGTGGCACATTTTTGGAGAAGAACCCACATTGTCAATGTGAAATTGTGATTTTGGCATCACTGAGCTGCTCTGGGCAATGTGGTCAATGTGAAATTGTGATTTTGGCAGCACTGTGCTGTTCTGGGCAATGTGGTAAATGTGAAAGTGTGATTTTGGCAGCACTGTGCTGTTCTGGGCAATGTGATAAAAAAGCAAACCCCCCTTTTTCAATGGAGCATGGTTCCCTTTATGCGATGAAGCAGAAATGCAGACAACAAACTTAACACTTTTCTTCGATGACTGTAGCTGAAACTTGTGCCAACAAAAACAGATTGTCCCTGGTTTTTCTACTTTGCATTGGATTTTACAAGAAAAGCTTTCATTTCTATTCAGCATAATTTATATTTAAAAATCTCTGCGAAGCAGGTCGAGAAACGAACAAAAAGCCCATTGTTGAAATTTTGCATTATTCTATTGCGGACAATGGTTGAGCTCCCTGTGCAAAAAGGCTAAAAGAAAGCCTTTTTGCACATTCTATGTGTACCTATACTATTTTTCATGTTATGTAAAATAGAATCAGCGGACGATTCGCATATCGGTATACAGGGTATGTCGCGTCGCAGAATTGTGAGCCACCGTGCCCATGACAGTCCGAAACAGCCTAATCATTGCGATTGCACAATGGGAATATAAATTTGACCATTTATTCCCTCTTCGCCCTCCAGCCATGCACCCCGTTGCGGTCGCGTGTTTTGGTCAATTTCGGTTTGCAGTATCATATCCTGGCTATGCGTGCGTCACCCGAACGTGCGGACGGACGCCTGCCGATCTTTGGGGAAAAAGGCGCGCATGTTCTAATCTAGAGTTACAAGGACTGACAACCCTAAGCTCTTCTCCTCGGGGAGTAAAAGACCGTCGCCTGCATGCATGCTCGAAACAGAAACGCACAGGGTGGTCCTTTTAAAGTTTGAAACCTGTTTTGGGAAACAGTTTTTTCCTGTCTTTCCCATTTTCCTGTTTTGGGCCCGGTTCCTGCGAAGGCGGGCCCCAAACAGAAAGTCTGCAAGACGCTTCGAATTGCCAAGGCTCAAGAATTCTATCTGAACTAATGTTGATCCCCGATTCCATAACACGGATTGCAATTCCATGAAATACGAGTAGTTTTCTGGAATTATTCCAATGAATGTATTTGTTGTGAAGTTTGAAAAAAGCACGATTCATATCATGCATGTGGAAAATTTGACTTTTGACCATTTTTTTCGAGTATTTTTTGCACCTTTTTTGGCTCGCGGAATTTTCTGCAGGCTTTTTCCACAAAATTTTAGAGAAAACCAATTACCCCTCTGTTTCCTCCAGTTCTCACAGAACTACCTCTCGAATGATCACTCAGTTACGATTACCCGTGTTTCCCCTGTCCACCCTGTACTGTGTAATACATTTAAATCAGGATTTTAATCCTCAAAAGGTTCATGTACGGATGTGGAGAATTCACACAAGTGCTCGGCTACATTCTCATTGGCTTTAAAACTGGGAATGCTTTCTGGATATGCTGCATGGCTGTATTATAGGCGACAGCCCAGGAAGAGACGCGTGTAAAACTAGAATTAAAAACCCGCCTTATATGCGTCAGGAAAAGGACATAAATTATTTCCGAGTTTTCCGGGGATGAATGTTGGTTTTCTCTCCGGTTGGATTTTACATGCGTTGCTTTGTTCGTTTGGGCTCAATTTCATAATTCGGCTTTGTAATCTACGCATATTGCATGGTTTTCCACCCGGCTATGCGTATTCTTTGGGACCCAGCACTCAGCGGGGGTTGTTGAAACCTGTTTCATGCTGTACATTTTTGGGTCATACTCGTACTGGGTGCCAGAGGTCTCTCAGCACCTGTTGGCTTTAGGTATGAATGATGCAAGTGCTGTTTCCCGTCACCGCTGGTCAACCGTGGTCGTACACCATCGAAAAACAGGTTTGCAGAAAATTCGTGGTCGCACACCATCGAAAAACAGGTTTGCAGAAAATTCCAAGCGGAACATTCGTTTTAGCGAATTAAGAGTTTTTATGAAACCATCCTAAAACATGTGCAGGAACCTTGAGGTTCGCCATCGACCCAACCTCGAGACTCGCAGTTCGGAAAAATGTTGCCCCGCAGTAAGATTGTATTTTCACTAACCGTGATTTTTGTTCATCCACTCCCCCATGAAAACTGATTTTAGCTATAATCACCAGACAACATGTATCAATGCATTTGGAGCTCTTTTCGGGATAACTTTGATAATTCTCAGTTTTTTACGAGCCAGCAGGTGGCCATCTGCCATTCTCCGAATAATTCAAATCGTCAGAGGTCACGCCATCAGGCGCGTCCTTATTGCCGTTTTTGCTAAAATGCTATGGGAACACCTTTTGTGGCAGCAGTGTCATTGTTACGAAACTCATGCCCTCTTTTTTTAATAGTTTTTTGCGTGTTTTATTTCATTTTATTCTTTGCCTCCTTTTGATTGCTCTGAATCATCTTCTATGTCCACTGTTTCACGCCCAAGTGCATGAATGTTGGAGGGCTCTCGCCATGGTCCATTTTGCGTCTCCAGTAACTGTTTGGTGGTCTTTCTCAGTGCTTGGGGGAAGCTGTTCATTGATCGTTGACTTGCATTTGTTCAGGGATGATCGCAAGAGGTGTGGAGGAGTTCAGGAGAAAGTGATCCGCCATGTTGTCTATTGAAGACATGTTTAAAACTCACCCAAAAGAATTGGCAAATGCCGGCTCGTGGAAAAGTCTCCTCTGATGATTTGAGCACTTCATATCAAATAATTGAAAAATAATTTTTTAATCGATAATTGAAAAAATGATGATTTTATACGTAAGTGTCACTGATTGAAAAACAAAAGAGAAGAAGATCTTTTCTTGCGAAATTCCTTTTTTATATCTCGACACTGGCCTTCATACAAATAACATTTGTTTTTGGAAAATTAAGTGGCACAATAAAATTGCTGATTTGAGTTTTGGTCTGATGAAATATCCAAATTGTGACAAACGTGGCCCATTTTTGCATACCAGACTTTTTTTCTCACATTGGTCCTTGTTCCACTTCAGAGCATCCACCGGGGTGTGGACCTCTGGGTTTGTTCGGCGCTTTGTCTCTTGTCAATTAAGATTCTTGCATGATACTTCTTTGATTTACGCGAGCCCACTTATGGTTTCGAGCATTCGGGGGTACACACGCTCGACCGAAGTATTATGGCTTCTCACATTCTGCACATTTTAACGTCGGGTGCTGGAGGAAGGTGGACACGAGCATTCGGGGGTTCACACACTCGACCTAAGTATACATTATGGCTTCTCACATTCTGCACTTTTTAACGTCGGGTGCTGGAGGAAAGTGGACACGAGCATTCGCGTATTCACACGCTCGACCGAAGTGTACATTATGGCTTCTCACATTCTGCACTTTTTAACGTCGGGTGCTGGAGGAAGGTGGACACGAGCATTCGGGTATTCACACGCTAGACCGAAGTATACATTATGTCTTCTCACATTCTGCACTTTTTAACGTCGGGTGCTGGAGGAAGGAGGACACCAGCATTCTGTGGTTCACACACTCGACCGAAGTGTCCATTCTGGCTTCTCACAATCTGTACTTTTTAACGTTTGGTGCTGGAGGAAAGTGGACACGAGCATTCGGGGGTTCACACACTCGACCGAAGTAAAAAAATCATGGCTTCTAACATTCTGTACTTTTTAACGTCGGGTGCTGGAGGAAGGTGGACACGAGCATTCGGGGGTTCACACACTCGACCTTAGTGTACATTATGGCTTCTCACATTCTGCACTTTTTTGACGTCGGGTGCTGGAGGAAGGTAGACACGAGCATTCGGGTATTTACACGCTCGACCGAAGTATACATTGTGGCTTCTTACATTCTGCACTTTTTACGTCGGGTGCTGGAGGAAGGTGGACACGAGCATTCGGGGGTTCACACACTCGACCGAAGTACATATATTATGGCTTCTCACATTCTGCATTTTAACGTCGGATGCTGGAGGAAGGTATACACGAGCATTCGGGTATTCACACGCTCGACCGAGTATACATTATGGCTTCTCACATTCTACACTTTTAACGTCGGGTGCTGGAGGAAAGTGGACACGAGCATTCGGGGGTTCACACGCTCGACCGAAGGATACCTTATGGCTTCTCACATTCTGCACTTTTTAACGTCGGGTGCTGGAGGAAGGTGGACACGAGCATTCGGGGGTTCACACACTCGACCTAAGTATACATTATGGCTTCTCACATTCTGCACTTTTTAACGTCGGGTGCTGGAGGAAGGTGGACACAAGCATTCGGGGGTTCACACGCTCGACCGAAGTACACATTCACTTTTTAACGTCGGGTGCTGGAGGAAGGTGGACACGAGCATTCGGGGGTTCACACGCTCGACCGAAGTACACATTATGGCTTCTCACATTCTGCACTTTTTAACGTCGGATGCCGGAGGAAGGTGGACACGAGCATTCGGGGGTTCACACGCTCGACCGAAGTACACATTATGGGTTCTCACATTCTGCACTTTTTAACGTCGGGTGCTGGAGGAAGGTATACACAAGCATTCGGGTATTCACACGCTCGACCGAAGTATACATTATGGCTTCTCACATTCTACACTTTCAACGTCGGGTGCTGGAGGAAAGTGGACACGAGCATTCGGGGGTTCACACACTCGACCGAAGTATACCTTACGGCTTCTCACATTCTGCACTTTTTAACGTCGGGTGCTGGAGGAAGGTGGAGACGAGCATTCGGGGGTTCACACACTCGACCGAAGTATACATTATGGCTTCTCACATTCTGCACTTTTTAACGTCGGGTGCTGGAGGAAGGTGGACACGAGCATTCGGGGGTTCACTTACTCGAACGAAGTATACATTTATGTCTTCTCACATTCTGCACTTTTTAACGTCGGGTGCTGGATGAAAGTGGACACGAGCATTCGGGGGTTCACACACTACCGAAGTATACCTTATGGCTTCTCACATTCTGCACTTTTTAACGTCGGGTGCTGGAGGAAGGTAGACACGAGCATTCGGGGGTTCACACACTTGACCGAAGTATACATTATGGCTTCTCACATTCTGCACTTTTTAACGTCGGGTGCTGGAGGAAGGTGGAAACGAGCATTCGGGGGTTCACACGCTCGACAGAAGTACACATTATGGCTTCTCACATTGTGCACTTTTTAACGTCGGGTGCTGGAGGAAGGTGGACACGAGCATTCGGGGGTTCACACGCTCGACCCAAGTACACATTTTGGCTTCTCACATTCTGCACTTTTTAACGTCGGGTGCTGGAGGAAGGTGGACACGTACCCACATATCGTCGACGCCTATATTTGACTGATTATCTACCTACCTAGTTTTAAGGCTTTACACGTAAAATGTCGGCGCTCAGGATCCGCCATGACGTACGCTCATATATTTGCGAATTTGTGTCACATGGTTTATTTATTTGTCGTTTCGCATGCGACAATGCACTTGGGAAATTCTCTTGTTTCCGGCCCCGAATTTGACTGAAATAATTATCGCGAAAGCGCTTGGGCCTATATCGGAGAGAGCTGTATACATGCCTGCATGCCTGTTGATAAAGGATGGCCTGGATACCAGAAGGGATTTTGTGCAGGGTGCCTCGTTATTCCTATCGGACAACAGTGACATTTTCTCAACATGCAGACTTTGTGGAGAGGTAGGACTATATGGCTGCTTTCATTGCATGACAAGACATTTATGCGGGGATGTGTTGGTAGTTTAAATGCAACGGCACAGAAATTTTTTTATCGTGTCATGCATGCGTCTTGTGTTTGTGAAAACTTCATTGCAGGAATTCAACCCATTTCGCTTATCAAAAAATGTTGTTTCAATGTAATCCAATTTCCATGGTTCATGACACTTTCAATGCGCAGGGTGAATGTGCGAAGAATCAAATCTGAATTAAAATCATCCGCCACTATATCTCTTGTTGAGAGATCCATATTCTGCAACGCCATATGGAGAAACTGACGGTCACGGAAAGAAACTGGCAAAACAGCGACATTCTCGTTCAATTGCAGTCTTCTTCAACACATTGTCATATCTTTGGCTTATCCAATGCACCCGGTTGCTGCCGGTGTTTTGTGTCGCCAGATATTGTTGTGTTTGCAAGCACTTTCTGCAGATTATATGAAATATGGAAAATGCGTTTTCCAGCAAATTAGCTCTTGTCATATGCGAATATGTGCGATTTTTTTCGTTGGGCCAGAAAGATAACACGTGATGCAAAATTAGCTGAAAAAGGTTGCATGGCAACTTTCGCAAGCACAAAATAGGTACAGTCAGAAAAACAAGAAAGACTCCTGAATTCAAACATTGGATCATGGGAGTCATTATAGTTTCTGTGACTGTATACTTGCGGCGGAAAAAGATTACCCATATATGTGAAAAATTTCCATTCTTGAGATTTTAGCAAAAACTCCATGCTGTAGAAATAAAAGATCCTCTTTCATCACTGATGTCAAAATCTGACACTTCCAGAAAGCCCGTTGCAATTTGGCGCTTTAATTTCTACCAAATGCATAAGAGTAAAAAGAAAGAAAAAAAAGTTTTGGAGGCAACAGTTAAATGGGAAAAACACATGTATGAGTAATCTTTTTCCGCCGCCACTATACATCCACCTGAGGGAATACCTCCAGCTTTATGGTCAGGCACGGCACATCCATGACATCAGACATGTGCAGCCACAGAAACAATACTGACTCCCATGATCCAATGAAAAGGAACTTTTATCGAGGGAGTCGTTGTTTCTGTAACTGTAAAAACCGATGCTCTCCTGTTTACTCGTATGTCGACCTGCATCAGGTTTACGAGAATGTTGTAAGGAATTTTGTCCCTTGTGTCCACCGCTGAATTATATTCAGGGAAGCTCTTGGGCGGTCGAAAATTTGGCCTGAAATGTGGCTTTGCTGATCCAGCAGTACAGGGTGGCCCATCAGAGAAAAGAGGACCTTCATCGATAATAATTGTTTGCGATTCGGTCATTTCCCGTTGATTGCATGTCTGTGGGAGGACATCTCATCAGACAATTTGACAGATCCGAACCCGGGAATTGGCCGTATCGGAAACAAATGGTGAAAAACAACTACTTATTTTGGAAAAACTACTGCTAAAAAAACTACTTCCCTGAATTCGGATGCGGGTTTTACATTCCCTGAACGTTTTATCCAAAGGGCATGCGCGACACACTGGACCAACGAGAGCCTTGACCATTGAACTTTTCCATATTTTATCTGGTCAAATGATAGCTCAAACTGTCAAAAGGGACTTGTGCGACATGTCGGTGCTTTTGGGTTGCAGACGAATTTTGCTGCCTCTGCGCTGCAGCCTTTACTGCCAAGCTGTATTGCACGTCCCATTACATAATTCAGCCTTGTTCCATTTACAATTGGGCAACACCGTTGCTGCCCTACAGCTACAGTGTTTGTTGATTACATTAAAAAGTTCCAGCGAAATGGGTTGGAAGCAGGCATCGCGGAGCCCAGATATAGCATAGCATTCCTCGCCACCATCATTGATGAGTGACTGTCACGCGAAAAGCTACTTTCGGCGCTTGTCCGTGTTGCAATGATTGCATTACAAGCTGTATCGTTCAGCGAGTTGAACATGGCATGCGAATTGCTAATCTCCGTATGAGCCTATGGTGGTTAAAATATTAGCATTAGTGTTTCTTCACTTGGCAAATGCCTATAATTTGACAAAGCGTGTTTTCCTTGTGTGTCGGGGCCGCCTGTAATGGTTGCTGTTCGGCATGTGCTGGGCTGATCTGGCCTCATTTTTACTAATGGGACTTCCCTGACGGACACTTCCATTTCGTCCTTCAAATGTGGAATTCTTTCTGCGGCTGGCAATTTTTGTGTATATGGGCCCAGGCCCATTGCAATGCCTGATTTGTCCGCAGGTGTTTACTGCTGGGATCATTTGGGGAATGAGGCTGGTAATCATCAGGATGGGACTTATTCAGTGACTTCACTACTGAGCCAACTGGTAACAGACATTTTAAACAGTGTAACCCACATCACAGAAAATGAGCACAAGACGAGAACTTTCCTTGGATCCGGGAAGCTGATTTAAGAAATGAGTATACGCGTTTGGGCCCTTTTCCATCTAGCTCCGTGTTAAAGTTCCGACCCTCCAAAAACGGGTAAAAACGCCAGAAAAATTGAAAAAGGTCAGGTGAGGTTTGGTCCGATCAGCTTTATTTTTCACTTTTTTGATTCGCGCAAAATCGGGATATAGGCCCAAACGCGTACTCATTTCTTAAATTCGCATCCGGGAAGTTCCTACCTTCCTGGGAGCGACTCAGAAAAATCCTGCGCGTGGCCGCGTTGGAAAACATGAGTTTAAGGATATCATGTGACAAACGTGACATCCATCTTGCTTTATTGATTGCCATTCGCATTGTTTTTCATTTTTAACATTTTTTACATTGCTGATTATTTCTGCTTACAGTGCTGACATGCTGTGGCAGGGAATAGACGTTTCTGTCACCGCCCCATGGCATAGTAGCGACCTGTACGACCGTACTGCTGGGAACAGCATCCGAGAAGTATAACTTTCTGAACTAGGATGGCGGGGAAAAATGCAGTCCTCAATGCGTGATAAGTTGCCAATATGTTCATTCCCGCTGCCCCGACAGCTCTTTCTTGGCCCAAGGCAGTTCGTTACACTCTTAACCGTTCAAGAGCAGGGCAGGAGTTCAGATCGGTTTTGGGTGTTGTCCCGATTGATCTCAAGTTGCCCTCAGCAACCACAATGTGAAGATGAAAAATAAAGCGCAACGCTTCATGTGGTTCACTCTCAATTCCTCCCAGTTGCTGCTGTAGTGCCCAATTTGCTGATATAATTGCTGTGTGGTATGTCAATTTCGATGCACATACATAGTTTCCATGCTCTGCCTCTATAATTATGTCAATTTAATCTTTTTGTTCCATTCATCACGAGGAGGAAAAACCCTCAAAGCATTTTCGGGTGCATTTGTGAGAACTTTCGTACGTTTGGCTCTGTGTGATCATACATGGTACACGGCAAGTTAGTTTTGAAGGCTCTGTTGCGGCATGTTTTGGAGCAGACGGGTCGGAGGGAAACTTTTTTTGGAACATACATAGAAGTAAAATACGCGAGTACCTACTGATAAATGGTGGCTGATGGACGCTTGTCTTGCCAGAAATTCAGGGACTGTGTGGCAGGATTATATCAGAAGACAACAAGCCGTCGAGATTTTGGTTATCGAAACGTCGGTTCATGGTGATAATCGCGCTTGCCGTTTCGGGCATTTAAACAGTCCTCGACTTTTGCAAGTATGTTGAGGTGTGTGGATGTGGTCCACTGGAAATAACCAGAATTGACAGTTAATTCTCAGCAGCATTCTGCACAGGTGTTGGAAATGCGCATGCAATCCAATATTCGACGAATTCAATTTTCAATTCAATTTATTTTTTTTTCGGAGTTATACCATCAATTAAAAAACACGACAAAAGATTGTTATGCAATTACAGGAATATGCAATTACAGGCAAAAGTAAAACAATGTAAAAGTCGCAGAGACGCAGGTTCTGCTTTTTGTCGACGAAATTGCAAGGAACCTGAACAATGGCGTGGGCACCCATGCCATTTTTCTCGATTTCCAATGGCGTTTGATTTAGTTCCCCATGAGAACAACAGTTTGAACAAATTGAAGACATTGGCCTTCCCGCCTTTTATCTTGAGACCCATTGCCAGCTTTTTATCATAATAATAGAACACAGATGGTGTTTGCTCAATCATCGACTTCTGAAGAATCACTTGCTACTTCTGGGGTTCCACAGGGAAGTGTGCTGGCGCCACTTCTTTTCTTGATTTACATTGATGATATTTCAGCGAACATGGCCTCAAACATTTACGGTTATTTGCAGACGACGTTGTGATTTTCAAAGCTTTGAAGCCTCGTGACGATTGCATGCTCCCTCAATCGGACCTCAACCGCTTTTCATTGTGGTGTGACGCCTGGGGAATGCGTATAAACCCGGCAGAAACCAAAGCCATGGCTTTTTGTAGCCGGTCAATTAATTCCCGGACATGCAGAATTTTCTTTAATCGTACCCCATCATTCACTGGCAGAAGTATGCGTTATTCCTCCAGTGAGGCAAAACTGAAGGCCTTCGTGTCGCTTGTCTTACCGATTATTGAATATATGCGTCGGCAGTTTGGGATCCCTCAAGTCGGGAACTGGTCTCTAAAATTCAACTGATCCAAAGGAGAGCATAGCACGTATGATAACAGGTCGCTTTACCCGTGATGTTAGTGTGAGTTGACTTCTGTGTGATCTCAACCTCGAGTCGCTATATAGCAAGTAGAAGGAGATCTCACAGGTTGAGTTTGCTTAAAGACATTGTGACGCATTCCTTAAATTATTTCGAATTGCCCAATTGTTATTTCATAAAACCGAATCAGCGCAGGACAGAAAACGGTCTTGCTATAATATCCACTCCAATTTTTAAAACAAACGTAATTTTTAACTCATTTTTCCCGAAGACGATAAGGGACTGGAATGCTCTCCCTGCCACCTCATCACTCATCTCCTGATCGCGCATTCTCCTGGCGTCGCACCATTCTTAATTAGATGCATTCTTTTGGTGCTGCATTTTATGGCGCTCATTTGTTTTTGCGTCTTTCGTTCTTTGCCATTTTTTATTCTACCAATTTGTCGAAGTTTTTAACGTGTTCTTGTTGCCGCCAGATCCCGTGCGGCAGTATTGTCAAAATAAATAAATACTCAAATAAAAAAATAAATAAAAGGGCATGAATAACAAAGAGAACGGAAATTCTATGACTCTCGCAAAGATTCCAATCGAGATTGAAAAGTGGCCAAGTTTAGCGGGTCTGCGAACACATCCCTACATGGGAAGTGAGTTTCACTGAGATGATGGTGCGTCCCAAAAAGAAAATTTGCAAAAATCTTTGCTAAAGTTCCACATCAGGCGAATTTTGTAATCGTGATCTTGCTGAGAGTAACAATGAGGGGCTTCTAACAGAGAGTGTAAGTCAGCCCAACCCCCACTCCCCTTTTACAAAAAAAATTGATGTGTTCTCGTAGTCTACCTGCCAGTCAGCCGTCTGTACACATTGGGTGCAGAAACGCTTTCCACTTTAATAAGGTTCAAATGGGGATATTTATATTCGCGGATAGTGGCTAAATTTCTTTAGCTGGATTAAAACAGCCGTTTTCCACATGCTGGCCGCAGAAGTCTTTACATGGAGAATAGGTTTTCGTTTTCAATTTGTTTTTGGAACTCGCGCAGAAAAATTCCAAGGAACTCAGCCCAGGGAGAGGCTGGAGAAAAAGATGACATTCATCATGCAGAAAAAACCATTGTGGCCTGACGCCTTTCAGCTTCCCGCGCGCGGGCAGCGAAATTTCCGAATTCCGAACGCGTCAAAATGAAACCAGTGTAAATCCGGCTTTCATAAGTATAACTGAAACCCATGCATCTTTTTGGTTCCAGAAGCCTTCGTTGGAAATTTACATTACCCGAGAACCCTTCGAAGTCATAAAATCGTCTTATTCGCATGCATGCTGGAACTAAGCCAGCAATTTCAGGAGATTCTTCAACAAGTAATAGGCCTAAGTTATTTTAGTAATATATTATTAATGTTATTAATCGTATTCCTTTATTCTTGTTCAATAAGACAGGGGTACATCAAAAGGTTATCTTGTCTCGTCAGACTGCCTCATCCATCTTTTATTTATGTCCTGCGGGTTGGGCGACATTTATTGACGTCCCCCTCTAGTGTGTCGAATTGATCGATTTGGAACTAGATTGAGTTTCAGTGGAGCACATTCCGAAGTTTAAGTGTGGCTTCTATTTTTAAGGCACCCTTACCCCATCTCCAGCGTCCGCAGAAAGGATTGGGTTCGACATCCTCCCCTCTCTATGCCGCATTATCATTCTTTTTGGGAGGGTGTCGGCCGCTTTCTCCCTCTAAAATTACACATTTTCTTGCTGTCAAGTTTCAGCGCTTAAGTGAATATTCTTCCCTCGAATTTAGACAATTTGAAGGTTTTATTGGCTGTTTCAGTCGGATGGTGTGTCTGAAATAGTGACGCGGAGATCTTGATATGGATTCGCTCTGCTACACAAGTCGAGCCTCTATTTGATGATCTTTAAAGCATAGGCGGGAATTTCCTCCACCATCCATGGTATGATGCTCGCATAAAAGGATGAATGGTTTTATTCTATCCATGGAAGTGAAAACGGTTGGAATCAATCTTCCAAGTGACCCCATTCGAGCTGCATTCCCATGACTTGAGGCGCCTTTGCGTTTGAATGAACGATAGAGTACTCTGTCGCAGAAAAAACTGAAAAATTCTTCTTGTGGCCAAGATTTGTGAGAATGCAACTTATCTGTAATGTGCTTCTAAAATGAAATCAGTAAGATGCGCGCAAGAATTTCTTATTAAATACGCAAGAACAACAGATTTTAATTCAATGGGCTAGTAAAACATGTGAGACCGCTTTACAAATTGTGTTTCATTAAAATCTCTCACGGTGATTCAAAGATTTTGAATGATTTGTTTAGCGATGATCTATGCCAGCAGCACCAGAAAATTTTGTGCTCTGATGTTGTCACCTTGCAATAAATCAGAAGTCCATATATTTCTGGGTGACGTGCAGCACCAGTCAGTTTTGCCTCTTGGGTTGTCACCTTGCAAAAATCTCAAGCCCATGAATTTATGTGTTGCCGCACAGCACCAATCAATTTTGTTCTCTTGAATTGTCACCTTTGCAAAAGTCACAAGCCCGTTTTTTCACTGGGGTGACGTGCAGCACCGGAAAATTTTGTGCTCTTGAATTGCATAGGTACCTTGAAAAAAATAACCCCATGAATTTCTCTTGGACGACATACATGCGTAGCGAAGAATTTTGTACTCACGAGTTTTCATCATCTTGCAAAAATCAGAAGCCCATGAATTTCTCTGGGTTGATTTGCAGCACTTGATAATTTCAGTACTCTTCGATTGACATGTTGTCAAAATCAGATGCCCATATGAATTTCTCTGGATTGATGTGCAGCACTAGATAATTTCAGTACTCTTCAGTTGACATGTTGTCAAAATCAGATGCCCATATGAATTTCTCTGGGTTGATGTGCATCACTAGATAATTTCAGTACTCTTCGGTTGACATGTTGTAAAAATCAGAAGCCCGTGAATTTCTCTGTATTGGCGTGCGGCAACACTCAATTTTGTCATCCTGGATTGTCGGCTTGCAAAAATCTCATTCTGATGAATTTTTCTTCGGTATATATAGGTACTCTTGAAGTTATGACATTGCAAAAATCAGAAACCATTGAATTTCTGTGGGTTGACGTGCATTTCTGGTTGACACCTTGAAAAAAAATCACAATCCATTGAATTTCTCTGGTTTGACGTGCAGCACAGAAAATTTCGTCGTCTTGAGTTGTGACCTTTCAAAAAATCACAACCCGATGAATTTGTCTGGCCGGAGACGTGCAGCACCAGGGAATTTTGTACTCTTGAGTTATCAGTTTATCACCTTGCAAAAATCAGAAACCTGTGAATTTCTTCGGGTTGGCGAGAATTTCTGCGTGGGTGTCCGTATCACCTGCCAAAGTCACAAGCACATGAACTTCTCTGATTTTTTTGTGGGCGGTCTGAAAGCGTTCTGGCACGCTCTATGGCGCTTTCCATCTGCATACCATGTGACCAACTTTCGACTTTTTAGCCGTCACTGCATGAACTCCCCGCGCTGTGCCTGTTTAAAAATCGGCCTCCATATTTTCCGTATCACATATTTGCAGCCGTTTTTTCGCTGTGCTTCGGCAATTTCAACATTGTGTTGGGCTATAAAAACCAATGTTTTGTAAAATTTTTAAATTTTGCTATTTTAACGCCATTTTGCTTATACGGGGGCGTATTTAGATCCATGCACCATCTGTTTGTCCAAATTCCATGCCCATGCACGCCGCTCTCGTTTGGGAATTGTTAAATTTTACTTCCGGGATTTTGCCGTACACATTTGCACATCTCGGTTATGTTTTGAAAGTGCTGGGTGGACTCAATGTGCCATTGGCGCGGGATATGCATCAACCATTGCAGCGTGGCATGCATCCTCATCGATGCATGCCACGATGTCCGTCGATGCAAGGGACCTCTTATTACACGAAGCAACACACGCCTGGTCAAAAACTCCTGCTTCTAAATTGTTGAAGGTGCAATGACCCCTTATTTCATGTGATCTGGAACAAACGGCACTTATTCTCAGCAGTTGACGGTTGAGGGTGACTTGTTTGTGGAATTTGCGCCACGACTTTGCACTTTATCAATCGATGCCAAACGTTTTCACCCACCATGGTGGAACACTTTTGACAAATGCTTACCTGTTCGCATATCAACTGGGAGGCCCATTTTAAAGTGCATGAATTCTCACCATTTCCCTGTTTTTTTGGCACTCATGAAAAAATAAAGTTGTCTGCAAATGTCGCATTTCTCAGTCTTTATCCAACGGCTGTTTCGTTTCGTGCACGCTTTTTGTTGCACTATCTCTGAGAAATGGGTGGGTCACCTATGAAGAGAAACTTTATGAGCGCATTTAGGTGATGGAAGTCATGCGTGCTTGCCCAAGTTTTGGCGTTGTTTACCTTTTTCTGAAAAGGCGAAAAAAGAACTAAAGCTTTTTTCCTGTTTGCTGCTGAAATTACCATTTCAGTCCATTTTTACGCAGTGATGGTTAGAGCTCCTTGCATCGGGCCGTTGCGTTTCGTGAGCTCTCTCGCAAACCCATGGCTATGGCCCTGTTTCGCTACTGTAAATTCACCATTTCGCACCTTTGTTTCACAGAGCGAAGCACTCCCCTCCTCTCTCTCTGGTTCTCTGTTTTTTTTTTGGTTTCTTGTTTGGCTGACGCTGTCTCTTCTCCAGTCGCGTTTTCAGTGGCATACTCACATTCACTCACGTTCAGCATCCACTGAAAAATGTTCTGACGCGGCTGAAACTTCCTGATAAGGTGCTCACATATGAGATATACTTCGGAACCTCCAAAATCTACACACCAAAATAAGTTATCTGTTCCTTTGATGCCAGGCAGGCCCATTTTGGTATTTCTGTGCTGGAAGCGAGAACAGAAACATCGTTGGTGAAAAACTTCACCAACGATGAAAGTGGTCCGAAGTGGCCCGGTGGAGAAAAGGGGTCCAACATCCATGAGCCACTGATTGAGGTTTGTGGAAACGATTCCCTGTCCTTCAGCAAGGTTTTCCGATTGGTTGACCTTTCACGGATAAAGGGGATGCCTATGGATGGAATCTTGAAGAATGGCCCATATAGAGAGGCTGGCTTAGCACGTTTGCAACTGAAGAAAACTTGGTTCATATTTGAAGGGGATCAGTTGTGGATGGTCCTCGCGGTTTAAACCGATCAACCTCAAGAATGTTCTCCCAGTGGTCAAAGGAGGACTCTACTTTTGCCTCCTTGTGATGGGCGCTTCAATGATTGCTGAAAACTATGGCGTCTGCAGTGAAAAAGGAGGAAGATTCTGCGTCGAAAAAATTCGGGGAAGGGCCTCAATTGAAGTGTTTCCATTTGCCAACAATACTCGTAAAGCGATTCCTGAAACATTTTTAACGCTCCACGGCAGTGCATTAAACAACACTCTGGCATGGTTGCTATACCAACCTGGAGAACCTGGAAAACCTGGAATACTCATGGAATTTTTTTGTGACCTGGAAAACCTGGAAATCTCAGGGATTTTTGGAAAAAAGCCTGGAAAATTGAAAATTTCCAAAAATTTCCATTTTTTAGTTTCATTTTTTTTTTTTGAATTTCCAATTATGACACATGAGAAACATTCTTGTCTTGCCATTTTTGTCTTGACCCATTCGACCAATTATCTTTCCACCATGTCTTATTTCTTCAACAACCCATTCTTGATCTTGAACCCATAATCAACCCTGGAAAAAACTGAGAATCCTCCTGGAAAACCTGGAAAACTCAGGGAATTCCAATTTTTCAAAACAGTATAGCAACCATGTCTGGCTGTTGCATAGAGAAATATGCATTTTCTATATGGACTCCGAGCTTCTGCTTCTGTTCCCGGCTGCGTATTTTATTAATCTATACGAATTCGGCAATGTCCCGATTTGACACTTGGACAAAGAAGCAAAATAAAGCTAACCTAACCTAACCAACCTAACCTACCCTAACCTGGCCTAACTAACCTATCCTAACCTTACTTAACCCATTTTCTATGTTCAGAGTGTTTTCTTGCCTTTTTTGTGGCTCGGGACTTTTACATGCGGTTAGATGGAAAATTGCTAAATTCGTATAGATTAATCAAATGCGCGCACGATGCACTTCCCGGCTTGAGCCGGTTTTTTCGTATGGTCTCAGTGATTTTTTAAAAGTTTGATTTTGTCTCATGAGACTTATAGTTGCAGAATATATTGAAACAAATCTGCATGCGAGTCAAAGGGAACTTGGTCAACGTGGAGAGAAAAGGAAAGGAATGAAAAACTATATGGACCTTTTGACAGGACCTTTTTAAGGGTGTACGATACGAATATTCACCGAAACTTGCTTCTGCTGTTTCAATTCCGCAATATCTGTTTGTTTTGCCCCATATATATTCCACTCTCCACGTGCCTCATTCCCTCTGCGACGTGTATACGAATAGCTATACGACGGGCGTGGAATTTCTGCATATAAATTTATGTCAAACATGTCAGGTCGAATTTCGTTTGATCTATTACCGTTTGTCAGCCAGCCTCAGAGCTCAGAGCTTCCCTCATTCTCTATTCATGTGTGACATGTCGAGCTGATGGTATAGCTTCTGCTCGTGATGGATTCTGATCTCGGATATGTAACCAAGGGCGTCGGCCGATGTGCAACGGGACCCAAACTGAAATTCTTGATGATGCGCCTTGCGTGAATTTGCAAAAATTATTTGGAGAGGCTGTTGCAAACGTCGGCGTTCGATCACTGCGGAGGTTGGGTGGTTTGGGTCAGTTTGCACTTCCAAGTTAAGAGTTGCCGCAGTAAACCTCGAGTTTTGGGGTTAAAAACCTGCAAAGATCGGCTTTTGAGGTTTTGGAAATGAGTTTAAGTCAAGTTGCCGCGTTCATCCATGATTTACGCGTATCTTTGCAGTCATGGGGTGCCATGACTGCAATGAAGGCTTGTAAATTTTGTTTTCAGGGCGGCATGCAAATTCGAAGTGTTGGGAATTCAGTTTATTTATTTCAAAAACTAATATCTTTCTTTTGTAAAACTTTCGCATGTGCTGGGAAAACATATCCGCAGTGAAGTCAATTCATTTCCTTCACCTTTCGAAAGGGTTGTCACATGGAGAACATTTTTGTTTGGTAACAGTTCCAAAGACCTGTCGTCATGTGGATTCGGCAATTTCGCGGACGTATGCTATTCCTTATTCGCAATTAAAGCTAACCAAACCTGACCTAACCTCTCCGCACATTGCCAAAGAAGATTGGGTTCAGGTAGGTTGGGCTGGGTTAGCAAAGGGCGGAGAAAGGTTAGGTCATGTTTGGTTAGCTTTAATTGCGAATGAAGAATAGCACACGTCCGCGAAATTGCCGAATCCACATGTAGACAGGTCTTTGGAACTGTTACCTTTTGTTTAAGATTTTTAGGGATGTCTTGCGTGCACTTTGCCGGGCTGTGACGCCCATGCACATGCCCTTCATTTGAATATTCCAATCAGGAGGGGTGCACTTGCTGGCTGATAAAATAACATCGGTTTTAGAAACTACCCCCAAATTTTAATGAAATTTTCATAACGGAAAATGCCGCTATTTTATGCAAGCACGCATGCATATACGCAGAGGCATATTGCATTGTGATTACTCGAACAAATATTTATCCACTTTGCACAAATCATTTGTTTGCCTTGAGGCATAAACTTTAAGGGCATTTTCAATAGCACATCACCACTCAACCCGCTCGGCAGACTGTATTCACAATCCATTTTCTTAAGTGTTCCTAAATTTAAGTATTAATTTGGGAAATGCATTGTTCTGGGAATATAAAATCCCAAAACGAATATGTTCTGAGTGGGAAAATGCTTGCTGTCTCTCAACCGTATAACATCAGCAGCTTAAGAGATGACTTCTCTCGGCTCAGTCACTTTGCAAAGAATTATCTCCATATTTCCTCCTCTGCCCCATTCCTCTATCAGAAACTGATGTGCTGGATCGTGTTGCATGCAGACATTTTTCAGGCTTCCACCCGAACCGGCATCTGGGGATTGGCACTTACCAAAATTAAACTAAATTTATTTTTTCAATTTCGGGCTTGTTTTTGCGCTTTACATGTCATTGGTAAGGGCACAAATGCCTGGGTTTGGGATCACAGTCGGATTTCGAGGCCTCGAGTTTTTTCTCGTTGATGGATTCGCTCAAAAATGGCTAAGAACTGGTTGCCTGACCTGTTTATCATGTTTTCATGAGACCAATTGCTTTGCGTAAATACGTGGGTTGAACCAAAAAGTTTTGCAACTGCAGTTGCAAAACTTTGTGCCTGGGCACAACTGAAACGCCAAGTGTGCCTGGGCACAACTGAAACGCTCATTGCAAAACGCAACAGTTTTGACTCACTTCATATGCGATTTGGCACACTTTCCATGTGTGCTAGAAAGTCATTATGTGTGCTAAGGCACATCTCAAGCATGTCGCGGCACACATTTTCAGGTGTGCCCATGATCTCATCATGTGTGCTGTTTTTCGATGCTGTGAAGTGTGCTTGGGGTTCTTCATATATGCATATTGGCGGGGTTCAACGATGTGTGCTCAGGAGCATTTTAAGTGATTGATGGCACGCATGGGACAAATGCCATGTGTGCCCGCGAACATGTCATGTGAGCGGGAATTTCGTGTCGATGGAATTCCCTGCGATGGAATTGCGTGAGATGGAATTGAAGTTTTTGGCCCTGCAATTTTGAAATATCTTGCTGTTACAGTTGCGGTGTTTAGCTAAAATGTTTCTGTAAAAGTCAAGACGGCCTGGCCCTAAATGTTGATCAATCCAGTGCGAAAAAATGGCATCCAATATTTTCCATCTGACGAAAAGCGTAGATTTAAATCGTTTGAGCAAACATAAGCACTTTGCTCTGATGGCTGCGGAAGGCCACACTTTCGCAATGGATTGAATCAAAACAAAAATCGGAATTTTGCACAAAATAAAAACAACACTCGCATCTACAAAGAAAACCAAAACCAAAACCGATCTCCAAAAAAATTTAAACGGATAAACAAATGTGTGATTGCCAGCAAAGATATCTACGCCTCTGTATACAGCTAAATTTACACTCCATAAAAGATGGACCTTTTATTTCGCAAGCAAGAAATCTGGACTCATGCAATTCCATCGTCACAAACATTTCTACCCATCCGGCATCTCCTGCAGACAACCCGCGAAACGCAACCAAAATGAAAAGCAAGTGACCGACGAGGCAACAACTCTGCCATTCCGAGGAAATCAATCTCAATGCAGAGAAAGGAAATCTCTTGCAGACAACCGGTTCACAATGCAGTGAACCGAATGCAGCCGGCCGACCAACCTGCCCCTTCCTTGCTCCGCTCGTAAAGCACCTGCGGCCTGAGTTGATCACACAAAGCACAAGCGGATAGCGACTATATACTCCCCATGCATTTTGGCTGGAGTCGCGAGTGCGTGCCATGGCTGCAAATATCAGTATTTTGCTTGAGGTTAGGTTAGGTAAGGTTAGGTTAGGATAGATTAGGTTAGAATGATGTACTCTATCGTAACCACAAGCAAAACATAACTTATTTGCAGCCAATTGGCAGGAAAACAGAGTTGTTATGATGAAGGAGTATATAGTCGCTATCCTCTAGTCACAAAGCAGCATTATAAAGGCAGGTCAATTGCCATTTTCCGCCTCTTTTGCGCTGCTGGCATGGCTGCTGGTGTCGGCCGTGTCCAAATGTGAATGAGGGTGGGAAGGTGTTTGATGACGGGTTAGGGCTTTAGCGTCGTCTGCCTGTCGCTGCATACAGAGTTCATCTGCTTTGCTGTTTGAGATGTGCCGGCCATGTTTATGCGGCATAGTTGATATGCGCGGAGGCATGGTTAACGTCAGTTTCCCATCTGTGCCAACGAAATCGATACGTGCTTCGACTCACATCACAAGTTGGCTCGCATAAACCGCGCACTTGATGTGCGAAACCGCACACGTGATGTGTGCTTGGGAATTTGCAGTGCTATGCCCTGTGTTTTTATAATTTTTTGGAATATTTGTTTTCTTCCTATTGGAATCCTTCGAGGTACTCTTACTCGACATGTGCACAAGGTTGCAATCGAATCGGTTACTTATTACATGTTTAGTGGTGATATGTTTGGGGAGTGTTTCGATGCTCTGAATTCACCAATTTTGCCATGTCTCGAAATTGATAAAACCGCTTTTTGGTGATGGCCTTCTTGACTTTTGAAAACATTTGCAAAATTTCAAGATGCCAAATGAAGATGGAAAGGCAGATGGTGCAGCTCCTCAGCTTTATTTTCAACCATAGTGGTACAAATTCATCTTGTTTTGTGGCAGGATGCTCATGTCATGCAAAATCAGAAATTTGGCTGTTCTGATCTTGGCTGTTTCTGGCTGATTTCTTTAAAATGCTCGAGGGGATATGTCTCGTACTGGTATTTTTCTGCAAGTAGAGACCCCAAGGAATGCACACTGACGAATAGGGGGCCACGAAAATGGTAGAAAATGATGTAGCAATGATGTTGAGCTCGTTCAAGGCCATTTTTGGACACCGTGTACGAGCGCTACTTCTAAACTCAATTTTTCAGCTTTGAAATAACTTATCTGATTTTCAACAATGCAATATGAACAACAGGAACCACCAAAAACTCTTTTCAAATGGGCGAATTTTTTGGTCACAATTTCGTCAAACCGCATCCATATGAAAAAGTGGATGTGTTAGGACAGTTTTTCGAATTCCGTTATTTTCAACCACAACTGGAAACACTGGCCGGGAAAATGCCAATTGTGCCAAAACCAGCTGACAGATTTGCTTCACATTTCAAACTGAAGTTGACAAAGAGCTGATCTTTCGCAGGTGGATATATCACCAAATTCTTCTGAACGGTTTAAAAAATACAAGGCAGTTGCAAATACTTTTGCTTCAACCTACGTATTCATGTTCAAAATATTCATTCAAAAAATTGTTTTTTTTTTACTCAAGAACTAATCTCGTGCAATGAAACTTTTCTCTGCAACTCTCTTCTCAATATGTTTGTTTATTTGTCTGGGTGCGATGAAATGCGCAGGCGTTTGTGTTAAAGTGGGCAACACACAGCAAAGGGCATAGCCTGAGGTGAAGATGCAGAAAGATGTTTCGCTACAAGCTTGTAGCGAAACATCTTTCTGCATCTTAACCTCTCAGGCTATGCCATTTGCTGTCCTGTCCTTTTGGGCTACACAGGCGATCAGTGGTTCAGGGCGGGCTCACACACGTGTGATGACGAGCAGAACTTTTGAAGATAAGAAAATCTTGTGCTGAAAAAGTTTTGGACCCGAATGCACCCTCTGCAGACGATAGAATAACGGTAAAGTCAGTGAGAATTATCAATCTGTAATTTTCTCAAGCAAACCAACTGAATGTGACACATGGGCAAATCCTCTTTGGAAACACCGTGAAGAAAATATGCCTTAAAATGTGCCCTGTGTGTTAGGAGTGTTTCTGTGGCTGTATGTGGGCACTTTCGTGTTTTGATGACGGTTTTTTCCAGCTTGAGCCGCAAACGGCACACCTCGCGGTCTGCATTCGGAAGCTTTGAAAGCGTTTTCTGCCGGTCACATCACATTTCGATTAATTTCTCTGCCCTTTGCAGCACCGTTGCTGCGGAGATAATTCTCGCCAAACCAGAAAGCAAGCCCAGAGCAGCGCTCTTTTCCTCCGGGAATCGTGAAGGCTCCCATCTCAGTTTTAAGGGCAGCCGAATTAACTTGTCAATTTCGAGTTTGTTGCCTGTTGTTGCTGAGCGAAGGAGCTTTTCTATTTTTGTCGGTTTCGTTTGACAATTGATCTCCTTTCAAATGCAGTTGTGGCATACCAACGAACACACAAAATGGTTTATTCTCAAAAAACAACACTGCAAAACGGTCAAGTTAATTGGTACACTAGACCAGCGATGCCAAGCCACATCCCATTGTGGTTTCACTTAATTAACGCCGCAGATAGGTATAAATGCCTGGTATTTTTCATAGTTAATATTTTTAACTATTTCAGTGGAGGAGTTGGTCTGTTTGGCCACGTGGAAAGAGGGTTCACTGCGCTACCTTATAGGCAAGGTCAACCATATAATGGCGACCAGTGATCAGGATAGATACCGTTGTTTTGTTTACATCCGGCTGGGTAATCAACAAGGATTCCAGGTTGCGCAATCTGGAGATGCGACGTGCAACGGCGTCATCTCGCCCTTCGAAGGAGCCAGGACGTTAAAGCTGACAAAAGGTTTGTAAGTTTTTGGATTTCGTTTGTCGTCTCTATGGTTTCATTTCTCTGTGTTTTTATTTGATTCGGTTCTAACCTTTGATTTTTATTTTTTGTGTGCATGTGTTTTTAGCTCTTGCTCTTCATCTCGGTTGTTCCAAAGAATCTAGATTTCCAAAAAATCTGAAAAATAAATTTTTTTGCTGTCTTGTTAAAAACAAAAACTGTTTTTATTCCTGTGTTTTTCCTCTTTTATCAGTTGTGTCTGCTTGGTTTTTCTGTCTTGTTTTTTTTATGAATTTTTTAATTGGAAAATGTTTTTCCTGTTTCGTCAGCATTGCTTTTTTCTGTTCTGTTTGCATGATTTTTTCTGTATCCTTTTCAGTTTGTCTTGCGTCGTAGCTTGCTTGTCGACGTATACGTATCTTGCTTGTCGTCCGTTATGCCCTTTTCATTTCTTTTCATTTTGTGTTTCTCCTTCGTCTTGAAGTTCTCAATTGATTCAGTTTAATCTGTCTAATATCTTCCGTTGTTTGGCTTCTCGCCTCCTTTTCGCTGTGGAGTTGTGATCAGAAGAACGTGAAAAGCCGCGCAACAGCGATTTCATGCAGCACGACGCTGCATGACAGGAGAGAGATGTTCGCGCTTCGAGAGCACAACTGAGCGTTTTTCGCCGTGGACGGACCACATAACAAGCGGAACCTACAGCAAGTGAAAGGCGAAGAATGTCACCAAAACCAAAACCTTTTTTGAAAATCTGCTCTTTCGTCTTCTTTCAATTTTGCGAAACCATTTTTCTTAGCTGTCGTGAGATTTTAGCCTGTATTTGAAAACCACCAGGTTTTTTGTTTTTCGAAAACGAGGAAACAATAGGGCAATTCTCCCTTTTAGCTGCCCACAGGCCGCCCAGGGTATAGTGTACGGCACACCAATCGTTGGAATCAGTTCTACCCTGTCTTCTTCGTTTTCTCTCACATCCCTTTGTATACCTTTCTCCTTTTCTATTCATACAGCGGAACATCACGCCAACAAGTGCAAGTATCCGAGTTGGGTCATTTCGCACCATCAATGGCATAGTCTAGATTTCAAGCATCTCTATCAGTTCAATCACAAGAACACGACGCTTCACATTGTCAACGCCACACGGCTTGACAGCATTCCTCACAGTGTTGCATCAGCGGCTTCAGCAGGAAACAGGTTTGTCGACGCGCAACACCGACAGGTTTTGTTTTTCTTTTTTGAAAGGCACCATTTGTGCTTAAAGTTTTTGGGGGGAACGTGAGGTGACGCCAAGGGAAAGGAGTCGCCCCCATGCAGCTGCTTTTACGTTTAACTAACACTCTGCTCGCACCTTGGAATTCCTGGAGAAACTTTAGAATCGTCCGGGGAACGTTGGAGGAATTTTGTGCTTCTTGGAAAATTGATACTGCCCTCAACCTTAACACAACACCTTAACACAACACCTACTACACCTCTCTACCCATCTGGGACTTCTCTACCCACAAAATTACCATAGTGAGAAAATGATGGGCTTACGAGAATCCCCTTTACGTTTCTTGGTTTGGTAATGGAGCCATCGACTCCAAACCGCAAATTTCTTTTGCGTATGCAATTAAAATTATTACAAATCGTGTAGGCATGCCGAGAACTATGTGCAATCGGTGCTTCGCAGTTTCAAATGGCCCTGATGTGTTCCATTGGGCGGTAGACCGATAAATTATTGCAGACTTTACTTATTGCAGAATTGTCGGAGTTTGTTACGATTCAGAAAAGTAATTTTTGAATTCAGGGACTTGTATTGTCTGAAAGATATACCTATTTTTGTCGCAACTTTACTCATAAAAAATATAAAATCACGAAACGAGTTGCTGTTTCCGCATGTTTTTCACAAACAGTTTCCATTGGAACGTGCACGCGTCCCACAGAGATTAATTCGGCAAATATAAATCTTTTTGATCCGTTCCTATCACTGCAATAATGGCCCGCATGTACCCAGTCATTGTCAAATCAAATTACCAATTAAACCCGCTCGTAGTGCAGCAGTGTCCGAGTTATGGGCAGAAATGTGCATTAATGGTTGGGATGCATGGCGTAATGCAATCAGGCGGCAGAGCATGATTTCTGATGGGTGTGAAATTAACTGTGTCTGTTCTGGTGTTTCTTGCAATTCTTGGTGACTTTCCACTCCAAACATTGAAAACGGGGTGCATTGAGTGCCACACCGTGAATGTAAGTGCCATCAGAGGGCAGTTCCAGTCCGACCCGCAATTTGGCAAAATGAGTGATATTGCTTCCGTTCGTTACGTTGCAGCCTCTAGTTTGGCCTAATGGACACCCGCATTTTCGGCATTATTAGTTTGTTTGTTATGCCACGCTGCAGGGTGCAGGGTCATTGATATTTCCAGTGTCGATTTTTCTGTCCTATTTTTTGGCCCGAAGACGAAGATCCTGTTCCTCGCAACAGCACGCTGAGTGTATCGCCTTTTGAAGGTTACATCTCAAAAGGAAAATTGGTGATTTGTCCATTTTGGAAATGCTTTGCTGCCGGGAAAACCTCACAATTCTGCAAAAAAAACAGGGGAAGATTGTGGCAAGGGCGGTGTGATAGCAAATGGCAGGCATGTCTACAACTTTTTTTCTTATCGCAGTTTCGGAGAATTTTGTGACACGATGTGAAATCTTTGATTACGAGATGTTTCGAGATCGCAAAAGTGTTGTAGATGAACAAATGCCTATTGCTAACGAACCGTTCCCCAATTATAAACAAAGCTGTCGAATAAACTGACTCGAAATTTTAGATCTTTGGAAACACTCGTATGGGCTTCGTTCGTGTGGATTGGCATTTTGCCTCAGTGTCACTCCAAATGTACCCTGTGGTAATGGGAAAGCATCAGGAGATTGCCTTCGAAATCACCATGCATTCTAGAATCTTGGGTGATGCTGAGGGCACTCTTGGGTCGCTTCGCGGGTACCACCCAGTCCCCCATTATCACGGTTCGTCTTCTGATTAGGTTGTGTCTACATAACGTATGTGCATAACAATAGCAATAAGGGAAGTATAGCTATATACAGCCCTTCTGGTGTTTTGCTTTTCAGTCATTTGATTTGGTTATTTTTATTTTTGGCTATGAAAAGCTGCATTTTCCCAATTGCAATTACCCCTCTCCCAATTATATTGCCTGAAGCATTCCACAAACAAAGCTACGAGTATGTGCCTATTTGAAAGTCCCAATTTGTATCATTTTTGTTTGCAAAATAATCCATTTTTCAAGCGGTGATGGCCATGTTTTGTGATGCAAGTTGGACGTGCGCTTTCCCAATGCATCCAAGGCTCAGTCAGTGCGGCCTATTCGCTATCTCCAGTGCAGCCTGCCTAATGAATGTTCGCCCCCCTGCTCGACAAACCATCAGTGAATAATTTCCGGGGCCGCTCTCAATAGAATACGAATACGGGGTTGCCCTCCTTTATTCCTCTGTGCGCCAATTCTGGACGGAGTCTAACAAGTTTGGGGTGTGAGGAGTGTTTTAAAAAGGAGGAGACAAGCTGGGTTCCGTCCGGAAATGTGCATTTTCCGGTTAAACAGCATTTTTGACAGAAACTTACGTTTCACTGGACTGGAAACGTGTTTGGCTTTGAATATGTTTCTTTATTGTGAAATTCTCGGGGAATCTCAACAGAGGTTGACAGTCACAGACCTGTTCGATATCTGGACTGAACAAGTTGGCCATAAGACTCTCTTTCTCGCTCATTTCTGTGAATCTAAGCAGTGCCCACCTGATGGTGATCATTTCGGTGAATTAAGAATTTACATCGGTTCGACCCAAAGGGCCGAGGGGGATTGGAAGTTAATTACGTATAGTTATTGTGCGTCAGCATGTCTCTCGGTCAGCTTTTTGCTCCGTGGGAAGCATAGATTTTTATCAATTGGCATATATCCGTTGGCAATCATATGATGATTCAACAAAACAAGTTGCGAAAACATTGCGAAGGTGATCGTTTCCAGTCGAAAAGGAAACTACCATTTGCAAATCCGGAATGTTTTGGTTGGACACAATTGATCGAGGTGCTGATTTTAAAGCAAGCCATTTTCGAGATAAAAAATCTCCGTCGCCAAGACTCGAACCCGCATAGGAGAGGGAGCTTTGTAAGTGCATGAGCCACAGCCACGCCGTTCGAAATTTTTTTGACACGAATAAGACAATGTTTGCATCTCTGGCTTCTCTGACATCGGGCATCTCTCTGACATCGGGCCAATCACATGTGGGAAACGCCCAAGAGAATCCATATCGCCTTGGAATTTGGTTATTTTTTGACGCTGAACAAAAAATGTGTGGCCCAAATCCGCATGCATGTCTGAGATCATTCGATTTTTCAAGTTCGATTTTTCAGAGAAGAGATTGAAAAAATTTCCTGTCGTCATCAACTGAATGAAAGCATTTTTTCATACGTAATTTCCATTTCCCATTGCAGTGGAGCTTACCACAGCCAAAGAACATCCGGTCACGGCGGGTCATTGTCCGGATCAACGCACGGAGGTCATCTGGGCCATTCTCATGGCCCGAATGCCTTGTTTGGTTCCAATGAAATCCGGGTTGTCTGCCACACGGAAGTGGACTCCGACGAACAGAAGGCTGTCATCATTTCTCACATGACCACCGGCTGGTAAGTTTAAGATATACCTACTAATAATTATTCGAAACATGTTTCTTTCTTATTCAGCTTACATCTTTTCCCGTAAGAAATTTTGACTGCAGTGGACTTTTTCCACACAGGAATGTGACTGAAGCTGCAGGTTCGTCCCGATAATCGCCTTTGCCCTGCGCATAAATGGGGCCAAGCAACGTACAGCGCCGGGAAAATTAATGGAATCACACATGCAATTTAAATGCAGTTTCGGTAGTCAATGATATTTTTGATTCCGCGACGAAAATTTAGCACCAAAGTTTTTCCTTTGTAGTCCAATCAAATGAAGAAGAAAAAATCGTAAGTATTTTTTCAAAATATATGCAATAATTGTTGAAACAAAACTTGTGAAACAGATGTCACAACATGTTGATGAAACACGACACTTTTTTGTGAAAAAAACGAACGCAAGTAAAGGAAAGTTTCGGAGGCAACATCATTTCTGCCATTTAATTTACGTCAGTGGCTCCATTAATTTTCCCATGCTGTACATCCGACGTACTGAAATGCAAATTGTGAATTCTGGTTGGAAAAGGGGTGAACTCACGCCAAAAATAAAGTTTATTTTTTGGATGCCTCCTAAAATCTTCCAACACATTTGTTTTTTTATTATCAGCTTTTCAAGCAGTTTATATTTAAGGTAGCGTCAGTTATTTCGACTCTGACAGCATGGAAGTCTTCGTACATTCTATGAGAATAACCCCAAAGGCCTGGCCAGCTCAGGGCCATCAAAGTGCTGCAGTTTGATTAATTTTGAAGCTTTTCATGAATGTTATGTTTTGGCGTCATTTAATAGGCGACGCCCGAATTTGGTATTGAAGGCCAATGTTCGAATACAAATGGCTGAAGGCAGGCATTGTAGAATGATTTAACACACGTCCTTTTGGGCATGATTCAGTCGTCTGCCTGTGGCACAGATTTTATGCAAATTTACCTGAGGCGTCAAAAAAGAATCAACAATTCTGGGTGAACTCCCGCAGTCAATTTTCCATGAGATTTACGCATGTTTCCGAAATGAGTATCACTGCCCGTCCATAAAAAAGTTTGGCATCGGAAAAGGTCAAAGTATGATCGCTAGGAAATCTTTGCTGACATCTAAAACGTTCCCGGATATTATACATCCAAAGCGCCTTTTTTGGGCCGTCCTGGATTTACCTATTTTTTGTTTCACACCCTGCAGCAAAATGCCTGGTTAGTTCGGCCTGTGTGCTATGCGAGCATGCACTGTGCTAGTACCTATCTGCCATCTTACCCAAATAAAAATTTTCTCTCACCTTTTTCTTTGCAGTGACAGCGGTTATCTATGTATGTCATTCTACAGGAGGGATTCACACGTCATTGAACTTCAGACAGGTAAATTTCTCAACTCCGTTTCAAACATATTTCAACCCTTGTCTGTACAGTTCTTGGGAGGGGAGGGGGAGGTGGCAGTAACGAGATGGTCGTAGGAGGTTCTGAACTCCAAAGCACTTGGGTCTTGGGCGGGGATAGATGGGCAAAACCTCAGGTGAGTGGTCAGGGAGCGAAGCCCCCAAAAGCTATTGGGAACTTTTGATGATGCATGACACCCACTTGCCCAAAATGAGAGATGTTAGCCTTTCATTGTTCCAAAAGTCAGAGGGCAGTCCTTTTGGTCGAATTCAGGGGTGTTCTTTTTGCCAACATTCAAGGGTCAAAATTCTGGATACCTGCCTATGGGCCAATGGTGGGGACCCGATTTGGAATTTGCATCGGCCCATTAGTTGACTCTTTTTCGAGTGTGATACAACAAATTTGTCGCTCATTATGCTCCGCTGCAGTGCCTGCTGCATTCTGACCACAAAGGGGAAACTGAAAGGAGAATTTCAGGAGAATACATATAGGCTATTAGTATCCCCATACCTTTAGTTTTTGCAAATTCTATCGTTCTGCTCCGCTGTTTATTTCTTTTCCTTCTCCTTTGCAGCACTAATATCATTCCATCAATGCTTTAAATTATTAACAAGCAGCTGCTTTGGGCTTGCTTTGGGGTGGAATCGCAGATCCGAGTTGCAGATCGGAGTTTTGTCGATAGTTAGGTATTCCTTTTCCGAGTTGCAAATGCAACTTTCGGCGTAATGCACGGAAATATATCAGCGGTTTGCTTGCCGAATTGTTGTGTCGGAAAAACGCGCGATTGCATGACCCGAAAACTTTGTGGACGGAAAATTCCATTTTTGCCTGAATTTGATAAATGAATTAAAAAATTTGATCTCAGAAGGTTCCCGCGTCCAGGCGTCATTCGAAGGAGTGGAAAATCACTCCGCTTAAAACTTCTTCCGCCTCTTCAATTTTGAAAAGTTTAGTGTGTGGGTTATGAACTTGTAGATATTCACCTCTGTTTCATGAAACCTGCCGTTTCCCCTTTTTGGAAACCCCTGTCTTCGTCGCTTCCGACAATTTCAGACGTTCTCTTCTTTTGTCTTTGTTCCATTGTAGACACTATTTGCATTGCTTATACCATTTGTGGGCATGTTTTTCAAATGAAGCATGTTTGTTTGCTTTTTCATTCGAACTGGTTTACACGTGCGGTTTTTTGTTGCGTTGTTTCGCGTGCGTATTTTTCTACTTGCATATTCACCCCCACTGATAAAATTTCAACCAACCAGCAAGGAAAGTTTCATATTGAATGGCGTTTTTGGATCAGATGGTGCACAGAAAACGAAAATCGTGTTCAACAACTCAAATAAAAGCGTTAAAACGGAGCTCCAAATCCACACACTTGATTGGGTTGAACAACGCATTACCGACTTCGATTTCACCCACCTGAGTGCGTAACTTGATCCTCTCTTGGATTCAATTACACGCTTATTCGTGCATTTTACTATGTCCGTTGACTTCAGATTCCTAATTAAGTGCGTCAAAAACTCCATTTTGCCTGGCAAATAATTTTTGTGGCACAATTGTTCAGGGAAACGAGCACAGTTGGGCGTGCAGATTGATGCATTTGTTTGATTAAATTTGCATAGGCAAGTGACCATTTTGGTGCAGTTGTGTGTTTCGCTGTGCGTAATCGCACACACTTGTCTGTAGCAGTCCACACACTAAGATAGGTTGTTGAACATACATATCTTACTCATCCTTCATTATGTTTTTGCTTTAACCAACGCATTTAAGTGCGGATGTTAACGCATTTTAACTCACCATTGTACTCAAGTTTCGGCAGCAACCGGTCTCGAACTCCGATCGCTGGATTATGAGCCTCATCCTCTGCAGCTGAGCTACTGAGACCAGACATGAATTACGTTCCTTAAAGACGGTTTTAACAATCTGATGTCATCTGGTGCAACATTCACTCATTTGCACGGTTATTTCACTCACTTGAGTGTTCATCGATTTGCGTTGATCAACACGTTTAAGAATGTTTGCGCATCCGTTTGCACTCATGTATTCTTGTTTATTTGGCATTCTGGCGTTGGAGATCTTGGTTGAACCACCTCAGGCGTTGCGACTTTCGCTGAAATTGCGACTTTCGCTCAAATTGCGAATTTAACTGAAATAGCGACTTTCGAAAAAAATAACTTGTGTGGCAACTTTTGCGGAAAAATTTTTGTGTATTTGGTTTCAGTTTGGTCCTTGCTTTCCCCTTTTACGGTCCGTTGTGAACTGCATTAATATCCCTCAAGAGGCTGAGAAACAGATCGTTGTAGGCATTCACCGACCTCCATCATGCTTCGCACAGATGACAAGGTACCATCTCTTCGCTAGTTCCGTGCGCAGAACCGCCACCTCAACATAGGTACATGTACAGCGGCGAAAAAATTAATTGGACCACACATAGTGACGTTTCATTGGTGTTTTTGGGGAAATCTCGAACCCATCGAAATTGGCGTTCCGTCACTGATTTCATGCACATTTCTGTGCAACAAAATCCGATTTCTTGAACCTTATATCACCACGATTCTCCCACTTTTCTCTTAAAGATCGAAAAAACAGTAGCAATTGATGGCACGAGTAATTTTCTCGCCACTGTACAACAATATTAATTTGTTTACCAAGCAATAGGTATACCACAAAATATAAAGCGTACCTATTCCAGATTTTTTTGTTGTTTTATCTCTTTATTTTTCCTTTACTCTTTTTATTTCTCGTGTGGGTTCCTTCTCTTTAATTTTCTCGACTCTTTTTATTTTTAGTATACTGGCATGGCAATGAATTTTGAATGTGAGGGAAAAAAATGGAAGAATCGCAATTTCAGCGAAAGTCGCAATTAAGCAAGTCGCAACGCCTGAGGTGGTTCAACCAAGATCACCAACAACCAGAATGCCGTTTATTTTAGCGTTTCATTTTCGTTTCATGTCTTGTTGAAGACAGTTTCGAATCATTGTTCTTAAAACAAAATTAAGAAACCTGATGAAACCAAAATTCAAATAAAACCAAAATAAAACCAAAATTAAAAACCAAAATAAAAAAAAAAGTTCTTTTTGTGTCTTAAAGGGGTACCTTTTGTGACACGTTTAATATTTTCACGATGAACCTGTTCAAAGGCCACACCCACACGGAACTTGCGCTTGAGTGCAATTAGGCAACAGTACGTTTCGTCGCCGAGGATGTTTCGTCGCACGACGTTTTATCGCACTACGTTTTGTCACCGGGACGTTCCATCGCAGTGATGTCACACTCATGTGGACGGAACAGAACTCCTTTTCATCACTTTTGGAACATTTCATGCAAGGAATTCCCATGTTTAGCATTTCCTGACGCGCTGTAGGGATGTGCATGATGGTTCCATTCTGATGGTTCCTTGTCGCATTAATTCGTTGCTTTTAACACGCGTGTTTGCTTCAGTCAGCACAATTAGGTGTGTAATTTAACACACTTCCATTGCTCAATAAACACGGCTGCGCGTTCATTGAAACATCTATTGGCGTCAGTCGATACAGTTTAATTTGCCAATCTCCTCCCGCTTCTATGCTTGATAAACGCGTTTGTGCGTTCTTTTTACCATTTATTTGCTCCAGTCAACATAACTAAGTTATGTGTTAATGCACTTCTGATGCTTAGTACGCACATTTATACCTCCAAGAACTGCTACAAAGAGTATTTAAATGAGTTAAATCAGTATAGATAATCGGAATTCCGGATTAACTCACATAGGTTTCCAATTCCCTTTACGCGACTACTCAAATTACGCACTTTTCATGGTGTGTTAATCAAGTATTCTGTCGAGTTATATTGCACATCCTGAAAATACTAGAAATGGATTCGATAATGCTCTGTCGTGTTTTTGAAGTATTTAGCCGTGTAAATGGAGTAATGTGGGACACTGTTTTCGATAAACAGGTTGAATCACTCACTCCGAATAAAAATCCGTGTAATTAAAGTAATAGCTGTGTCAACGTGATTCTAATACTTATAAGTGCCGTAACTCTCATTGCCCTTCCCCGCCCACCGAGCGCCAATTTTCGCTCTTTTCCTTTCTCTGCCGTCGCGTCAAGAGGCCGGTTTTCCTGGCTCTGGTTGATTTATGCGTCGCTGTGCATCGGCAACGAACAGTTTAATATCTCTGGAACCAAATGACGGATTTTGATCAAAATTTTTGTGTTGGAAAGCTTAAAATTAGACCTTTTCAGGACTATAAAATTATCCCGAACTTTTCACGGGCAAAACTTGAAAGTCATGCGGGGAAAAAATATGTTCAAATTTTGACAAGATAAAATTTTGCGTTCTTGCTGAATACTTTCAATGATTGCGCGATTTTTTCCGTTATAACATGGTTTTGACCTGCGGAAGAGTTGTAGAGGAAGCCCTCAGCTATCCACAGACACCAAAATCATTGCATTTGAACACCATTTGGCTCTTTTAAAAAGAAAGAACGCGAAGCGGAAGCATTCATTTTGTTTTCTGCACAAAAATAAGCGGGGATGAGGCCGCGTCTCCCTTGGAGGCCGCGAATTTTCCCGTGGTAACATGGTTTCGACATGTGGAAGAGTTATAGAGGAAGGTTTCAGCTTTCCAAAAATACCAAAATCATTGAATTGGAACATCATTTATGGAGAAGAAACACGACTAAG
>JASGXE010009848.1:0-46885 GCA_030068105.1 Sinentomon sp. SZTP_YWyxl
TCACTCGTAGACAGGTGCTACAGGGTGTTTTATCCAGGGTGCATCAAAATACCCTCCGCTTCCTTTGTATCCATCTTAGCTTGGAGAAAACGCCTGCTTTTCACATGTTTCTTTTCATGGAAAAGGAAAAACCATTGCGTAGCAGGTGAGGGTTGAACATTTGAGGCAGTTCGAATCCAATGGCTCTTCTGGCCCAGGTGGTCGTCGCCCTCAATTTATCGCGTCTGTCTTTTGTTTTTCAGCAGAAACCAATGTTGGGAACTTCCCTAAAAAAACACGAATCTTTCCCATAAATCTCAACAAATTTTTATGAGATCTCTTACCATTGATGTTTTTTGATGTCGTCCGAGATTTTTGGTTGCCGGTCAACGACCTTTGCACTCAATAACCATCCAGTCTTCATGTGAATGTTCTCAGTTCAATTTTGATGGCTTTTTGTGCACACTTTTCCATACAATCGCCTCTTGTCATTACCAAAATTGGGAAAAAAATCAGAGAAAACAGCTGTTATTGAAAGAGCAGAATCTCCTCCAACGCTTTGGATTGAATATATTCCTTTTTCCCTGGCGGCCACACAAAACCAGACCACTTCCCTTTCGTCGGACATTCTGGAAACAAACCATTTTCCGTCGGGTTAATTCAAGAAGTAAGTTTCAAATGCATCAAAAAATGACAAGGGTGGAGCAATTCCTGTGAAATTTGACCAGAGTGCTGTGCAACAACCATATTTTGAATAAAATAAGAACAAGGCTTGTTGAAGAAAAGGGGACGACACAATGACATCACTCTCACTTGATATTGAACAGCCTACGTATTAAGCCAGGGTATTGAAACTTTGCATGTTGTTTCTATATGAAGAGCCCTAATAAAATTCACTAGAACTTTCTGGTATCTCACTTCTGAGCAGGGTTATAGGGTCATGAAATGAGCTTAGCGAGTTTAGCTTCATGGCCTTCGGCGGTTTATTGCCTGGTGCAGCCAAGTCATCAGAGACAGAACAAACTTCTAGTGAATTTTTTGAAGATGATAACCCCTGGAACAACCCCTCAAAATTTCACCTTTTTATCGACAACCATTTCTGAGTTCTATTCAGTTGAATTTTGTGCAGAGACAAAAAAACATATCCGAGAAAAATGGCAACTGACGAACAAAAAAAGTTGATGCAGTTGGCAACGAGGTGCGCCGACAGGTCTCCGCTAAAACAGGCATAACTTTGCCATTTGTTGGCCGATTTTAAAAAACTTGGACTTTTTGGAAAGAGGAAACATCCAGCTATAGGACCCCATCAGATTTGCAAAAGTGATTTTTCTAAAAAAAAAACGAGCAAATTTAGGGGGGTCCCCTTTGGCGTGTTCTCAAGTGAATGGCGCACCATCGATAAAAAGGTAAAAAAGTTGTGAAAATTTTGAAAACGCCCAAAATCACCCTTTTGACAGGCAAAAAGAGCAGTTCTTGCATTTTTCCTGTTCTCAGCGATGGAAAACTGTCCTGATACCAAATTTTCAAAACATTAGGCTGTCTGGAAATATGCAAATATCAGTGTACATAAGTCAGTCATTCAGTTAGTCAGCCTCCGCCAAACATCAAACAACCCGCTTCTAAATTTGCAGCATATCATGAACACGGGGATCCGGAAAAAAAGTAGCAAATGTTGCATCAGAAATCAATGCTTTTGGACCGAACTATGGCCAATTGCACATGTACAGTGTAAAAAATAAATACGAAGGGCATTCAGAAAGTTCGTAGAAACATATCCTAAAGTTGGGATTATCTGGGCCTAATTTTGCCACATTAAACCACTGTCTTTTGCTACTGTCCTTGCTGATTTTTGGCTTTCTTTGATTAAAATCAGTGATTCTGTGTAACTTAGTGTCCATGCCGGTTGGACGATTGGTTTGTGGTTGGAGAAAAATGAGGTACGGTTGTTATCAGGTATCTTCTCCTGCTTTCTGTATTCTTCGAGGCAAGTTCATGGTAAGTTGCAGGCAGCACCAGGATTGTCTGCCGCTTTGAATTCAACTGTGGCCAAATGTTTTCTGAATGTCAGGAAGGACAGGGTGTCCTGCGAAGATGGCCATTGGAGTTGCAGGCCAAAAAGAGCCTTGATTGTCTGGCACATCTCCCGAATCCCTGAATTTGCCAGGAAAATGTTGATTTATCGGGACATGCCAACACTACGCAGATTTTAAACACAATTTGAGGTTCTGAAGTCAAGACCAAATGACAGAAAATAATCGAAAAAAGAACCACCTTCCATCAAGTTAACACGAATGCATGTTGTTCAACTGGTCAAGTGGCTGCTAATCATAACCGAAGCTTTGAATTGTTGAACCACCCAGCCTGTTCCCTGCGCCCGGCCCCAAGCAACTTGCATTTCTTCCCAAAACTGAAAAATTCCCTCGTATGTAAAAAAATTTGAGCGATGAAAAAATGTGGTGGTGACAGACAAGGAATGACCGGAGGGCGATCAGTTTTCTTCTTCCAGGAAGGAATGTCGAAGTTGGACAAGTGAGCCATCATGTGCATCACAATTCAGGTATAATAGGTGATGAAAGCACAAGTAAATATGGCTTGCATTGCAAGTCTGCATGTGGGTTTCTACGAACTTTTTGAAAACCCACGTATGTGTCATCATGTGTAGCATTCGAATCCATGTGCAGCGTCATAAAGTCAGATAAACAATTGGAAAATGAAATAAATTGTTTGCACCCATCATCAATTTCTTCAGCATACCAGTTGTTTCCTGGCAAGCTCACTGCCAAAGGGCAGCCTGCTACACCAAAAAAAAAGGCTGCGAAAAGCCAAATTTTTCGTCTAATGTGCAGGGAACAACCTTGTTTGGGATCTGAATGGGCACCAGTTAAGTGCCAATGTGAGCCCAGCCTATCAGAGCAATGGCTTCTCGAGCACAAACAACAGAACGAAAACAACAAAAGAAAACAACATGATTCCAGGTTGAAATTGTTCTTATTACAATAGTTTTGTGTTGTCGTTACAATCCGTTCCTTTGTTGTCAGAACGACGAAAGATGCACATTGGTTGACAATGACATTACAATGGATGCAGTTCAAATTGCAAAAAAAAGATTTATTTTCATTTCTTCCTCCTTCCTCTTCAACTCATCACGAGAATGCTTCAATTGCAAAAAACATGACAAAAAACGACAAAAAATACGCTCAAGTATCATTATTATTATTGTTACAGCAAAAAGTGGTAATGATAACGATAACAACACAAATACCAAAACGACAAAAACAAAACCCCTTTCGCATCGTTTTGTTTCGATTGGAGCAGAGAGAAGAGAAGAGGGGTTAACAGGAGCGAAGAAGTTAGTGCAAGAAGAGAAAACCAATTAGTTAACTCACCAAGTGATAGTTCTGTCCACACGGATGAGAGATAAATTAAGCCAGCAGCACCCAAACTATGAAAGCCTCCCCGATTGAATTCTGTTAACATTGGGATGCAAAACCTGCCCTGATGAAAAGTGTGGGTGGAATTAATGTACACATACATCACATACATGTAAAAAATTGCGTTGAGAGGTCTCAGATTTTGACCCCTGATATAAAAGCTCACAAATTATGATTCTGGAGCATTAAGTTTTTTTGTGAAAGCCTACAGTAGCAATGTTTTACATGCATGCGAAAAAGGCAATTCTGTCTCCACTATACACAAATGGGCATGGAAGTTAGTGATATGCCACAGTCATAACTAAAATGGGCCTGCGCCCTGGCAAACTGATTTTCTGTCTCTGCGCCTGGCGTCATCGTGTAACAGGAACATACTGCATGAATTAATTAGAGCACAGGATAAATCCAGGCTGGTGCAACACTCATCGTGGATCATAAGTTGCCTCAGAACTGGACATGTTATGTCGTGCATTGTGTCCCTGCAGTTCAGGCATCCAGCCATATTCTCAATTATCACCAACACATGCCTTCAACGCAAAAGCCAATCCCGTGGATTGATTTTTGATACAGAAATTTTATTTCTTCGCACAGCACTACTCCTTCTCTGTTGTTGTGAAGTACTCATCCATCTGCTGAATTTTTAACATAGGAGGTGAGTGCGTTGCTGGCGGGGAAGTCAACCGTTAGTTGCTGCGAGTGGGGAATATGCCTGGTAGCTGTCGTTGGCGTGGAATATGGCGGATAGTTGTCGCTGGCGAGGAATACAGCCTACAGGTGTCGCTGGTGAGGAATATGGTTGGTAGTTTTTTTTTACTGGCGGAGAATATGGCTGGTAGTTGTTGCTAACGAGGAATGCGGCCCGCAGTTGTCGCTGGCAGGGAACATGACCATTGGGCTAGCAAAGCACCACCCTAAAATAATTTCTTCTAATGGATGAATTGGCCAACCCTCTTATGTAAGTTGTGTTTAGTTACAACACCTGGCGGGTGATTCGGTTTGTGGTGTACATGCAGTTGCTTACCTTTTAGGCATGGTATTCTAGACAATATGATGGAAAAACAGATGCGGTACAGCAGATAGAGCTTATAAAAAGAAGAGAAAGAAAGGCTACAGGAAAGTGAAAGCGAACAAATAAGGAGAGAAAGAAAAAAGCACATCAAAATCAGAACAAAACAATAGAGAGCGATATATTGGCATTTCAAAAGCACTTTTGTTGAGACTTTCAGCCGTCTGTTAAATCAGGTTTAAAAAAACAAGGTACTTTTTCTATCATTGTTTAAATTTCGAAAAGCTGGAGAAAAAAGCGACCGTTGCATTTGATTTTTCATGACGGTTTAATTTTAGCGTAAAACAGATCCATGAAACGTCAAACTAAACCATTGACAACATATGCATTTGGGGAAAATGGTGTTACATCAAGCCAAATGATGAAGTTTAGAAAAAGAATAAAAATGGAATGGAAACAAGTTTTCCCAAAATTTTCATCTCCCATGAAATTCAAGCAGAAAAGTCCACCATGAAATTCAAGCAGAAAATTTGCCTGATGAAATTCAAGCTAAAAAAACTCCGCATGAAATTTGAACAAAAAATACCTCATGAAATTCGAAAGGAAAGTCCACATGAAATTCAAGCAGAAAATTCCTCATGAAATGAAAAGAAATTCCCCATGAAATTCAGACAGAAAATTCCCATGAAATTCGAACAGAAAATTTGCCATGAAATTCAAGCAGAAAATTCCTCATGAAAGTTGAACAGAAAATTCCCCATGAAAGTTCAAGCAGAAAATTTCAACATGAAATTCAAACAAAAAATTCCTCAAGAAATTTGAACGGAAAGCCCTCATGAAATTCAAACAAAAAATTCCTCATGAAATTTGAACAAAAAATCCTCATGAAATTCAAACAGAAAATTCCCACCCCATGAAATTCAAGCAGGAAATTAAATTACAAATCTCAGCGCATTGAAATTATAAATGTTCAATTTCGGTCAACCTGCCACCTTCTCCGAAGCCACAATGCCAGCTCTTAGCGTAGAATTGGCCATTGGGCTCAACAAGAGTGTCGCTGGCAAAAACCAAGCAGAACTTTGTTGCATATTTTGTGCCATATTTGTCGACACATTCGGCAAATCTGAAGTATTTGACATGAAGTGTTTCTAGCATCAGAAGCGTACACCCAACAACCAACCAAGACAGTCCAGACACTCCTCACAACGCATCATACAAACGGCCCAAACCGACAATTTTGCTTGAACCAATTCAGTAAGTACATTTTTTTATCAGCACTAAAGAGTTTTAGACAAGTGAAAATAAGCAGACGTATGCACGTTCTTTTATCTAAAGAAAGTAAGGACTAAGGATCCAACTGGTCCAAATGAAGCGGAACCATATCCGAAGCAACCAGTTCACCAGAAGGGGTTGCGTTGTACCTAGAATGGGAGATACGTCCAGAAAAAATGCATTATCCGGCTCTGTCACTCAAATCTGGACGACACGATATTGTGTTACGTCAGCACGCCAAATTTTCATGCACAAATAAACACAACATCTTGTTCCAGAGAAAAGTTTTTGAAAAATAAAAAAATTCCGGCAAAGCAAATCGGAGAAAACAAACCATGAAAGTTGGTCCTTCGCAACTTTTTCTGGTGGACATGGTCATCCAGGATAATCATTCATTACACTTTATTCTGATGAAAAATTCAAATTTAGCCTTTTTTTAAAGAAGAACGGGCAAAAATTTCAGTGGCAAATTTTCCAAATTTGCATGTTCTTTGCCAATCCCTTCCTTGAAAGCCAAATCCGGAATCCTGCCTTTTTTTTTCTCAAGAATCTAGAATCGAAGCCTGATAGAAGTGCAAATTTAAATTCCTGAAAATCGCAATTTGTCTCCATTTGCATCAAAGGCAAGGCAATCTGTCCGTACCTCATGGAATTTCGGTGGGTCAAGAGGATCTTTGACAGATTTTGAGTATTTTGACTATTCTATACTTTTTGAACGTGTAGATGGCCTCTTGAGTATCGTTATCCACCAGACAACGCCAACGGTTAGCGTAAGTCAAATGACTGAGTTCCAACAATCCGGGTTTGATCCCCGAAATGTGTTGAGGCAGGTTTGGTTGGAGATGTGGTCGCCTCGTTTTCGTATTTTAATGTGACTGTTGGTATAGTTGGAAATTTCAGAACAAGAAAATGTGGAGATGGCATGTGAGTGCAGAGTCGTGGGAAATTTCTACAGAAAAATACTAAAAAGATAATCTAAAGAAAATGAAAGAAAAGGTACAAGTCCACTTCACATTTTGGAGAGAAAGGAATTGTCGTTTTCGACAACACAAGAGGAAAGTAATGTTGAATTACCATCTCACAGGCTCGAGAGACTCGACGGAATCGAAAGAAGGAAAAAAAAACACCAATCAGGAAAACCAGACGACAAAAAGCAGGTAGATTTCTATCCAATCTAGGCCCTATCTCTATCACATTCCAAGCGAAAACAAATACACGAAAACACATCGAATCAAATTTGTTAGAAAAAAGACTGAAAAACTTCCGACAAACAAACTGCTTGAAAAAATGACAAATAATGATGATAACAAGAGTAATTATAGCCACAAAGAAAATGCAGTCAGTTTCAAAAATGTTACCACTTTTATCAAATTCGTACAAACACGGAAAGAGGAGAGGGGTGGAGAGGGGTAGGAGAACTGGAAGGGAAGGGTAGTACTCGTTAACAATAAATACTAAGAACAAGAGAGGGGCCGGGGAGGATTGAACAAAAAAAGAAAATTGGATTTTGTGTTTTGAATTGTGCCTCGCTCAAAGAGAGAACTCCACTCCATCTAACGAACCAAGCAAACCTAACAAACCCACCACAAGAACAGAATGAGGAAAGCAGGGATGGATTCAATTCAATTCAATTAAAAATAAATTAGCATTAGTTTAGTTATCAACAGTCAAGAAGTGTCAAAATTCGAACAAACGATGTTGCGGCACGGCGGCCGGCACTTGCGGCCAGGCCAGCCACGTCCGTTTTGTGAAAAGAGGAGGAGAGACATGGAGGACATCCGCTACCAATTAGGCTTCGTCCTGGGTGTTCCGTTCCCGTTTAGCCTTCAGCCGACATGGAAACGTTCCCAGCGCCACAGCTACCGTTGGTCTTGGGAGTATATGCCAGAGCGTTGGGATCAAGGGACGATGCTCCCATCGATCCCTGTCCTTCCGACGAGAGTATTAGCTTCGAAGGATAACCCATTGCTGCGGACAAGCAACTGCTGACTGGCAAAGAGGACGATGAAACCAGATCCAATTGTGAATTTGAAAATGAGCTCACCGGCATCACTGCAAAGATCTCGGCTATCTTCGAGTTAAGATCGTCTATTTCTTTGTCCTTGCTTATAAGCATTGCTGAAACGAATAAATGTAAACGGTCATTGTGATGAGTAAAATGAAAATGTTCACCGAAATTCATCATGGTGATGGGTTAATTTTAATGGTCATTTCGGTGAGTAAATGAAATCGGTCATTGTGATGAGTACCAAAATGAAGACGGTCATTGTGATGAGTACCAAAATGAAAACTGTTATTGAGGTGAGTAAATGAAAAAACGGTCATTATGATGAGGGCCAAAATGATTACGGTCTTTGTGATGAAAAAAGATAAATGGCCATTGTCATGAGTACCAAAAGAAAACAGCCATTGTGATAAGTAAATGGAAACGGTCATTTTGATGAGGACCAAAATGAAAACTGTCACTGTGATGAGTGAATGAAAATGGTCATTGCTAACAGAACCAAAATGAAATCTGTCATTGTGATGAGTAAATGAAAAAACGGTCATTATGATGGGGACCAAAATGATTGCGGTCTTGTGATGAAAAAAGATAAACGGTCATTGCGATGAGTGCCAAAAGAAAACAGCCATTGTGATGAGTAAATGGAAACGGTCATTTTGATGAGGACCAATATGAAGACTGTCATTGTGATGAATGAATGAAGGTGATTGTGATGAGTAAATGAAAATGGTAAATGAAAATGAGTAAATGAAAACGGCGACTGTGAAGACTACCAAAATGAAATCAGACGGTCATTGTGAAGACTACCAAAATGAAAGCAGTCATTGTGATGAGTAAATGAAAGCAGTCATTGTGATGAGTAAATGGAAGCAGTCCTTTTCATGAGGACCAAAATGAAGACTGTCCTTGTGTGAGAAAAGGAAAAGTCATTGTGACGAGACTAAAATGAAAACTGTCAATGTGATGAAAGGGTAAAAAGCAAGCCCCAATCTGGGATGAAATTGGGATCACCCTGGCCAACTGAATCAGGAGGACGGGAATCCCAAATTAAACCACATCAACCTCAAAGAAGCCACTGGTCTCAATCTCAACATACCCAGTGCATAATTCCCCAGCCATTTAGGGTTTTCTTGTCAAACGCTAGAAGAGTTCTCGATCGCCGCAGGAGGATTTATTCCTAGGACTGAGCAATATTGATGGCAGGTCAAGAATTAAGGGGGGAGACAAAACTAAAATCCACAATTTGCAAGTTTGGTTTTTGAATTTTTACACAAGGGTGGACATTTTGCCTGCATCATGCCTGCCAAAATCTGTTTTTCTGGTTTTCCCAACAAGAAAAGCATCCGTAACTCTGAAAGCAAGCAAAAAATACAAAACTCAAGGCAAAAACAAGGTAAACAAGGTAAAAAGAGAAAACAGAAGAAAAAACAAACATTTTCTAATCAAAATACCATATCTCGATTTCCGAATGATAGGTAGGCCCACCCCTTGAAGGAAAACTTAATCTATTTTGAATTTTCACTCCCTGACTCCCCAGATAAAAAAGTGCCTTGCAACAAAAGCTGCCATTAAATCATTTCCATTGCCTTTCTTTTCACCAACGAAAGCAAGACAATCGAAACAAGGTGATGCAACAATCAAAGTAACAAAGAGGTGATCTGAGCACAAATTAAACTCACCATCCTTGATATGTAGCTGCCTCTTAGCTTCACCGAGTGCTGAAAACAGATCTAGTTTGAGACGTGTCTCGGAGCTCAAGTTGGTCTCCATGTGATTGTACTTGTCCTGAAGAGCAGTCAGTGCAGATATCAACACTTCTGTTTCTGAGTGGGTGTCTCTGTACTGCTTCAGAGCCTGGAGTTGGAAGAAAACGTGAAAGAGTAAAAAAATGGAAGAGGAAGGGGGGAACGCATCAACAAAAATTCATAAAAAAGAGAGAAAAATGCAGGAATGAAGCTGACCTTCACTGAGTGGCTTCATACAGGCCGGACGGAGCCACTGAGTAATTGTTGGGGAGCTTGCATACCTGTCTTGTATGAAGGGTGTTTTTAAAGTTCCTGGACTGGTGGTGGTGTAGAAGTGCCTGAAGGGCTTGACCATGGAAGTAATAAAGAAAACTGGAAGTAACAAAGCCCAGCGAAAATGGTTCCAGGTTGTGTTTCACTTTTCATCCGCAAATGCGCCACCACGTTGGCAAGAACGACGGCGGAGCCGCCTGAAATGCACGATGGTCAGCGGTGAGACGCACACAGAAAGGGTACTTTCTCTTGAACTTGGCGACGAATTTTGATTAAACTTGCTGTGGTTGAAAGCTGAAAAATGAGCGAATTTAGGTGTGTGTAATGGTCCCAAACTTTCTGCGGGTCAACTTCGCAATGATTTGACGAATGTGACGTGTTGAAGAAAAGATGTTATCAAATTCCGGGTTATTGCCACGTATTTTCAATGATTGTGCGATTTCTTCCGTTGTAACATGGTTTCGATCTGTGAAAGAGTTGTAGAGGAAGCTTTCAGCTTTCCAAAAACACCAAAATCATTGCATTTGAGCACCATTTGACAATTTTATCAAGCGAGATCGCGACATGCAAGCATTGTTTCGTTTTCGACACAGAACGCAAACAGGAGGCGAGTTCACAAGCGAGAAAGAAGCCTTGACGGAAATTGAAGCGCAACGTATGCATACGGTTTCAAGAGGCGCGACTGAAGTGGATTTCGTAGATTTGACGATGGGTCAGTGGTTTAGAGATCTGTCTTTCGTGCTAGAGGACCCGGGTTCGATTCCCCGCTGCCAAAAGCTTTTTTAATTTGTTTGGTGGGTATTGTAGCTGCAGGCGTTCACCAAGCAGAATGCGCACACCTGGCAACATTGGAAGGTTTCAATTGACCTTTCCGTCGAAACAAAAAAAAAAAACGAATTCTGAGAACGCGAGACCGGTCGAAAATACACTTCTCGGGATTGGGTTTGGTAATGGGGGACGCGTATTTTGTTAATCTATTTTAGATGAATCGCCAAGCGGGCCGTATCGCGATTTTGCGCATGGAAAAAATCAAAATAAAGTTGCCTTATCCCAACTTAACCAGCCAAACCTACACCATTTTGACCTGCATCCCTCCCATTTACCTAAACTATTTTCTTTGTTCAGAGTGTTTTCCGACTTTTTTGTGGGTTGGGAGTTTTTGTGTAGGTTTTGATGGAACAGTGCCCCAATCCGTGCAAATTTCTCAAGTGCGGGCATTTGCGTTGAAAGCCAAAACATTGATCAACACCGCAGATTGGCAGGAACTATGAGCAGATTCCGAAATCATTATTTTCAGAGAACTCAATTTGGACCTTTGGATCATCTATTTGAAGCATATTTTGATGATCCAGTTCGTAGCCATCAGTCCACTCCTGCCCCGTTCTATTTCTTCCAACTTACGTTCTTGGTGATTTTGCTGCCGCCCCCCATTGCCGCAATTCAAAAAAGCGGGCTCAGGGGCCGTCACCGCAATTTTTACAAGTGGAAACATTCCAAATTGATCCAAAATTGCACAAAATGCATGCTGTGTTAAGAACTCCGTCCTTCAGATCCACTGCCAGGACACCACTCCATGGAATATTCGCTGGGGCTCCGTCCGCATTGGTCCATGCATGCGACACCTGCCGATGTCCATTTAAAAGTCTGGAAATTTTTTCCGATGGGCTCTAAGGGTATTTAGGGGGCATCGGACTCACAGTCGAGAAATTCCCCGCCGCGGCTCACGTGCTCCTCCCCATAGCATGTGTTACTGGCTTGCCCTGGTGGGAAATTTAGCCATTGGAACACCAATTTCACCCACGAAATGAACCCTAAAATTTCAAAATTTCATCAGCTTCTGGGAGGCTCGCCCCCAGACCCCGCCCCAGGGGCTCTGCCCCTTTGAACCCCGTTTGGGCTCTGCCCCAGACCCCGATTACTCGTGGATTCTGCGACCGGATCCCCCGCCTGGGCTGCACCCAGATCCTTTGACGTGCGACAAGCCCCCTTGCTTGCATTCTTGTTTATTCTATCTTTGAACTGTGACTCTGGTCTGGCAGAAAAGTTTGTGTGGTTTTAGCATATCCTTGAACCTGGTCATGTGTATTCCAACCAAAAATAAAAACAAAAATTCACAAAAAGGAAACAGGAATGCGCGTTTTGCATCGCATGCTCTGCGTCCATTTCCATTCTTTTGCCAACGTGGTGGCGCATTTGCGGAAGAAAAAGGAAACACAAGGTGGAACCATTTCGAGCTGCAGAGAGATGGGCTATGTTCATTCTAGTATTTTGTTGAACTTCTTTGGGCTTGACCCTCCCTACCGCTTGAGTCAATGATATGAACCTTTGTCTATCTCCTGACACATGACACAAGTTGTTTGCATGATTCTCTGTCCTGTGTTGACAGTTTTAGTTTGGGCTGTTTTTTGTCCCTGTCTTGTTTACGAAGGCGGATCCAAAAGTAATGCAAGTTGCTCCTTAAATTTCTTTGGGCACAGCTTTTACTTAAAAAAAAAACCACTAGAACCATTCTTCCCTGTCATCGATGCAAATTTCCATCTTTCTCATGCAACTGGTTGAAGCCCCACGTTGTTCTAAAGTGGGCTCTCTTTTGCCTCTGAATTGGGTGATTTTGACAAGGGTCATCTGTTGGAAAAATGCAGTCATGCCATGACCAGCTTGATATTTAGAAAAAGAAAAGAGCCGCACCAGCTGAGCTGAGATGTGCCTGTGAATGTCTCACAAGAACGATCTTTCTCTCTTTCTGGGTGACCAAACTTTTCTGGGTTTTATGTGATGTCGAATTTTCATTGAGCTCATTTTTCATGGATTCCGAGAGTCGTCTGAGCTATTATGGTGTGGCTTTTAGGAAAACGCTTTCATGCAAGGATGTTTAAAATTAAACCAGTAGATAGAAGGATGTTTTTGGTTAACAGCAGTTGATCCGTTGTCATCTGCAACTGCTTTTGTACACCATCCATATTTCGCTCGTTCATAACCTGATTTTTTTACTTGAGAGCAAGGGTCATGTTTGAAACAGCCTGTACCGCAGTAAAATTGTTTAATTCTTCAGGCAACAGTGGGAAATAAGGGCGACTGGCCACCATGTGCTGCTGCAAAGCGAGAGGACTTTGGTTTCACATTCAAGACAGGGATATGCCACTGAATGGTTCCGACTGATTTTGTCTCATTTGAAAAATCCATGATTTTCCTTCAGAGCACCCGAGACATCAAATTCAAGTGCTTGTACAGCGAGTATCAGAAGACTGACATAGGTCTTCTTTTGCTCAAACGTCTATCAAAGACCAATATACAAGCGAACAAAAAATTACTAAAATCGCACGCAGGGTTCCCGGACAATGTGCCAACTTGCATTACTTTTGGATCCCCCTTCGTACTGTTGCTTATGTTAAACACAAAGAGAGATGGACAAATTTTGGACGAATCGGATGCAATTTTTTCTATTTGTAACCTCTATTTGTTTTTAAACTCAAACCCTGGTTTCTAAATTGCTCTCTAAAACTCCAGGACATGAAATCATTTAACACAGCGATGTTTTAGTCTGGATCAGGCACTTCAAAGAAAGCCGTGGAGCTGTTTCTAGTGATCCATAAACCAGTCGGCCATCAACATCCTCGTGAAAAATTGAGCGCTTGGTCCAACAAAATCACCATTTTACAGTCTGTGAAATATTCTCAGAACTTGACATTGTGAAAACCCAAGTTTGCGATATGATTTCAGACCTTTGAATTCTCCACAGTTTAGTCTCCGAAGTTTGACAACGTTTTTCTGCCTGCAACGGCAGAACAGAGATGCAGATCGCCTCCAATGGCAAACTCGTTTTGGCCAGCAAGGAGATGATATCTTCTTAAAACCGTGTAGTGGCATGAGACAAAGCCTTGCCACACCCATTTAACCCCTTAGCAAAAGCTGAGTTCCATTTTGGACTAAATGGAGCAGCACCCGGTCTTAACTTAAACAACAAGACGAGGGCAAAAGAGCGCCCAACTTAAAACTGTCAACACAGGACAGAGAATCATGCAAACAACGTGTGGCATGTATCGGAAGATAGACAAAGGTCCATATCAATGACTCCAGCAGTGAGGAAGACCAGGCCCTTCAGGCACTTCCACACCACCACCAGTCCGGGAAATTTAAAAACACCCTCCGTACATCTGCTTCTGATGAGCAAAAATCAATGAGCAAAAAATCATGAAAACAAATGACGAACTTCACGCTGTTCACATCTCCGAACCAGTTTCAGGTGTGATATTTCAGGGATATCGCACCCTCCTGGCCCCTGGGCGAAATGTTAGTCACCGAAAATGCAAAAATGACACCCGAAATACCACGCCAATTGATTGATCTAATGACTTCCAAGTTAGTCATTTACATTTATATTCTTTGAAGATGCAATCTCCAAGTTTCCACTCCTTGCTGTGCAAAAATAAATCTCCCTGCTTTGCAAATAAACTTCATCATGATAGATACGGTTCCGATCCGGCACTGCAGCTTAAAAAATGACGATATTCTTTTGAAATGAGATTTGATTCGAAAAATCCCGAAAAATAGGTAGTATTTCGAACATCAATGCCACACCAAAAATGCAAACATCCCAAAAATCTAAGAACGTGAAATGGGTGAACCCAGGATCTTGCTAAAAAAAAGAGCGGATTGAAAAATAAAAAATGGCCGTATTCACCATTCAAAATAAAAAATGGCCGTATTCACCATTCACTGGATACATTTGTGTTCGAGAAAATTTTATTTCTGTGCACAACGCTTATTCTTTTTCCATTGTTGCATTGAAAGATGCATCCGTCTGTTGAATTGGCTATTGAGTTGAACTTGAGGGTGAGTTGCAATAGGAAGTACGGTTGAAAGTCTTTTGGGCAACAGCACACTTTCATTAGGTACAATTTCTTCCACACCGCTGTTCCAAATGGCCGATGAAAAATGGCATGTGATGTGATGAGATTTTCTAACCTGTATGTCTCGTTCGGCAGCAAGATATCGATCTTCAGCCAACTTCAGCTCCCTCTTCAGCTGTTTCAATTCATTCTCCAAGCTTGCCCTTTTTGACTTGCAGAATTCACCACACTCAAGCCTTGGTTGGATAATGCACAAAAGAGAAAGTAAGAACAATCAGAAAATTTAAATTGAAAGGATGCAGAAAGAAATCCAATAATTGTTGTCATGCAAAAAAGACCATTCCAGCCTCACAGAAATGGGATTTTAGAGGGAGAATTCCACCCAAAACCATCAGCTTCGGTAAGTGCATGAGGGGATCGTACCCTTGTTCACTGCTGTTTTTCTGCAAGCATTTTTTTTTCATTGTTTCGTATGCATTCAAATTCGGTTAACTCAGCCCATATTCGACATTTCAAGGTGAAATTTTGACCAGTTATCACAAGTGATGTACAGAGAGAAATGACAGCAGAACTTTGCTACATCTCATCAAACTCCAATATCCTGGAGATAATAATATAAGCAAAGAAAGCCCATCACAAATGTCAAATTGCTATTCAAATCCCTGTAACTTTGTAACCAAAAGAGATAGCACAAATTCACATTGTTTTTGACCAGATGATTACCTTTGTGCAAAATTTGAACCTTATTTACTCAACGGCTTCTGAGTTAACCCAATTTAAGTAAGCACCACCATAATTTGACCTTTCGTGACCTTGCGGGAGAACCGGGTGTCACAGGGCAAACTTGTTGGGCTTGGGCAGATTTTTCTGAAATGGGTTACACGACAAAAAACTGGGGCCTTGGGCAAGTGGCAATGCTAGTTCAAACTCTTCAAAGTTTTTAGGGATGCTCCCCTCCAATCGTAAAAATAAATTGGCCGGCTCCCAAAATTTAGAAAAGGGAAAGAAAGTTGTAAAAAGCGCCCGCTCAGATTTCGAAAGGACAAAAACAGGACAATGATTCCATAAGAAGAGGACACACACATGCATCAAGCCCAGCTACTTTGTCAGAAAAAAAAAGAAAAAAATATTCCATGTGGGATCTGAAATGGAAGGGCTTCCACCTCCCAAGCGAAAAAGGGCAGGTGGCAACTCCAAGGTCAGCTGGCTGAATGCCTTCGGCATTTATTACCCCACGAAAGAAAAACTTTTGCATTCCAACTTTGTACGTGAGACGAGATTCCATGGAAAATTTCATTGTGATTCAGTGACCGATTTGTTGAAAGTTAACTGGGGGTAAACCTCAATTTTTAGGGCAAAATACCCATATTTATGCATAAAATACCTCAATTTTGGGTGAAATATTTTTCAACTGGGGGTAATACCCCCGTACCCCCTACAAATCGCGCCCTGATTGTGATGTAATGTATGACTACAAATTTTCTTCCAAGATTTCCTGTTCTACAAAGATTCGTTCCTGAAGATAAAAGAACGTTTCCTGTTCTACAAAGATTCAGGTTTGCAGAACAGGAAATGTTTAAGTTTTTTTGGGTACAACCTTGAACAGGCACAGTGAGAGAATGCAGCAAACATAACATCATCTGTTTGTGCTGAATTTGAAACTGCACAAAAAGGCAGCAAAGTCTAATTGGCTGGAGCAGATATTCGATTTTTCTTGCCGTTTTACCGTCTTGCATAGCTTTAAAAATTGAAATGCAACGAATAATTTTGACAATCGATTTTAGATATTTTGGCAAATTGGAAAGCATAGAATTGCACATAGTCAGCACACGATATTTTTCCAAATTAGAAAAAATCGAACATTTGACACAATTTAGAAAGTGATATGTAGGCCCAGAGGTATTTATTCTCCTATTTCGTTGATCCCATGAAGCCGAAGAGATGCACAGTCTTGACTGACAGTGGAGAGCAACGGAAATTTTAACACACCCTCAATGCAGGAAACCAGTCAATTAAGATCCAATTGTTATCTCCTTATTGGACGACAATTACGTAATTTGAGCCGCATCAGAATAGGCAGATTTTTTGCATCAGACGTTTTCAGATCGTCTGTCCAAAACAGAATTCCAGTTGCAAGAATCGGCAATGGTTAATGCTCCAATGTTCTCCCTTGAACACATTGTTGCAAATTACAATCTGTTATGGACAGATGATCAAAAAAGTCTGATGCAAAACATCTGACCATTCTGATGCGGTGAACTGTTGTGAAAAATGGCGAAGTTTTTGCCCGTGAGAACATGGGGCTTTATCAAGCACAAGTTCCAAACTGATCTCTGGCCACTGCCGCTCAGACTTATCTCCGAGCAGCAGTAACCAGATACCTATCTGGTCAGAAATGTGGCCATCTTCACTATTCACTAAAGGTTAATGGCTTATTTGTTACATCCAGCTTACCAACAACTTTTTGGAATTTAATTTCCCTGACTCCCTGACTTTTGCCGATCCACTTCTCTGACCTTTACTGATCCATCTTTCTACCTTACCAAAATAAAGTGACGCTGTCAAATTGCAAAAGTTGCCACAGTGACCTGGGTCAGAGCCCCAGAGAGGTTCCAATGGGCGGGGCCACTGGCAGGTGACCTGGGGAACGGAGTCTCTCAGAAGCTGACCAAATTTTGAAATCCATGAGTTCATTTTTGGCCTCAAAATTGCGTTCCTCTGTCATTTCAAGGCTCACGGGAATCCTTATGCTGTCCGACTTTTTTTTAGCAATACCCTGACTTTTGATGAGATTCCCTGACCTTCCCTCACTGTGGGAACCCTGTATATGCAGCGGAATTAACCCTTAAAAGCCCAACATGGTTTGGCCACTGTAAAAGCCCAAGTTGTGGTCCGTTGGACCACAGGCATTTTCCACTGAGATTTGGCACAACTGAGATTTTCAGGTGATTTTTTGAAGTTTTTTAGGTCCCTGAAAATTTTTATGTCCTTATATGCAGGTTTGTGAGGCCCGTTTTGCTGTCCGATAGAAAAAAGTGCAGTTTTTTACGAAATTTCAAGGGTTAGCTTATCGAGTTATTAAAATGCACAATTTCGAATATTTGGTGACTTTATTCATGTCAAGTTGATGCAATGGACATTGTGAACAAGTAGGAATATAATATGTCCAAAACAATTTGCAATAATAATGTGCTCTTTTTTAACATTTTTCAGCTGGCCTTACATTTAAGAAAAATGTATTCGTAAATCCGTAATGCTTTTTTATGAAACTCACTGCAAAGCCTTACAATTTAGGTGTCATACTACATTGATTTAAACGTGTGTCACTGTCCTAAAAAAGGTATTTACTGCATTTTTATTAATTTTTTACTTTGCATACTAAACTTGCTTTAAAAAAAAATAAAAAATAAAAAATGCCAAATTGCCCAACCTGTGGTCCATTGGACCACCATTTGTGGCAAATGGCGAGATTTCTCTAAAATATAACGATAAGATTTCAAGTATAACGACCACAATTTTGAAGCATTGCCATTCAATATAGAACTCTTTGGCTTGAAATCAGCTGCCAAAGTATCACATAGGCCAATGTGTCACATATAGGCCCAAATAACCAAATAGGCCCATTTACACGGAAATTACACCATACAGGCCCAACGTGTGGTCCATTGGACCACACATCATATCTCTGAGAAATGGTGGCTCATAGAACCACGGATTGGAGAGATGAGGGTTTCAGATGACTACAAAACAAACATAGGCACAGACAACTGTTATTCACTGATTTAAGGGATGTGGTCTGCTGGACCACACCTTGGGCAGGTGAAATTACCAGGCATCATATAAGCCCAACAGGTGGTCCAACAGACCACCAGACCCGTATCTCCTCAACCCCTTGAGGAGTCCCCTCCCCCTTATGTGACTAGTTCAGAAGTGGTCTAGAAGGAGCATACCTGGAGGGATTTGCCTGGATCATGGCTGCAAAAAATGTTATTGATGAAAATGTAAAAAAAAATAGGTGGTCCATCGGACCATGGGCTTTTAAGGGTTAATGTACCCATACATGTTGTGTTTTTTCCATTCAACTGTTGCCTCCGAAACTTTTTTTCTCTTTCTTTTTATTCTTATGCAAGCAGTAGAAATTAAAGCGCCAGATTGCAATGAAGCGTTCTAGAGGTGTTGACCTCGGTGACAAAAGAGGATCTTTAATTTCTGCAGCATGGAGTTTTTGCTAAAATCCGAACGGTTGCAGTTTTTTCCATGTATGAGTACATTAATTCTGCAGCCACTATACATCATCATGATCCATGTTTCCCACGTGCATTGATCACTCACTTGTTATTTCTCATGGATGTTGCCGTTTCAGCAGCTTGCTTGCTTATCTTTCTCTCGGCTGACAGTTGTGACTCAGTGTTCAGTCTGCATCTCTTCTCTTCCTGGTATCTCCTCTCCAATGACTGATTTGCCTGCTTGTCCTTCTGACGTGCTGTCGATAGGCCCTGCAACCTGAACAACGACAGGAAAGAAAACAAATCAAAGTTGAGTCAGAGAACAAGAGTGAAGAGAACTAACCAAGTGAAAACAATCTAAACTTAAGGGGGGGGAAAACCTTCGCGCAAACTTTTTTTATTTTTCAACCGATTTGGTTCAAACTTTGCACACATTTTCAGGTCACTTTAACTAAGATCTGTGCAAAATTTCACACCCCTAGTGTTACTGGTTTGCCAGCTGTGCCAGTTTATACGCAAAAAGTAGTAAACTTTTGATCGCTGCAAGCGCCAAACCTTGGAGCTAGACACCTCTAGTTTGCGCCAAAGTGATCCAAATGGAGCCAGAATTTGGGTAGAAAGGTCAGCATCCTTGCCTAACTTCTTTTTTGCTTCCGAATTCAATTAATCCTTATCGCGTCAAAAAGCGGTAAATTTTTACTGCCATAATTTTCAAAAGCACTTGTATCATGAAAATACCATATGATAGTCTGATTTTGACCATTCCACCCAATTTAGGACACTTTTTTTACATAAGTATGCAAATTTTTAACCTTCTGTGCTGTTCCCAAGCTGAGATTTCGCATTCAAAAATTTGCCGAACATGAAAAATCTTAGTTCCGAGTAAATTGAAGATTGATTAACGAAATAGCGTAAAAATGCATTGAGATGCCTTCGCATTTCGGTCCGTAACTTCTAAACTATATGGAATTTCAAAAAACTGTTTGCACCACTGGAATCAGCAGATTTTCGTGCATAAACACACCTAAAAATCCAAAAATATCATTTTTAGCCATTTTTCGACTATCCGAAGGTTTCCCCCCCCCTTAAGAGTACGAAGGGCATTCAAAAAGTTTTTGACATCACCATGTAGTTCAAACAATATTGACGATGTCAAGATTTCGATTAGTTTAGGCCTATAAAGTACTCTCTGGCTCTTGCCTTACAAATTTACAGGTGTCCAACCCAACCGCCTGTGGGCAGAATAGCACTCAGATTAAGGTGAGTTCCATAGCTCTGAAAATATTGCTTTGGCAAAGTCCTGAATACGTGGACATGGTTTTTCTGCCAAGTTGTTTTCAGTTTAGGTAATACAACCAAAAATTGCTGGTGCCAAATCAGGACAATGGGTTTGAGGAGACAGTAGTTGTTTGTAGATGTGGTGTTTATCATCCAAAAATCTAAAACTTGGGCATTTGTCGTGCAAAATGGAATGTTCAAGATTTCAAGACTTAGCAAAAAGCAGTATTTTCAGAGCTCAGGTACACACCTTCATCTAATTGCCACTGTGTCATGAAAAATTAGCAATGCATAGATGTCTGCAATTTTGTGCTGAAAGAGCTGGAGAAATGTCTGAAGCCCGGAAGCAATCAAAATCTTGATAGCGGCAAGATTTTCTAAACTACAGGGTGATGTCAAAAACTTTCCGAACACCCTTCGTACAAACACAAGAAAAAAAAGTTTTAAACAATGGAGATTAATAAAATGCATCGCTGCATCGGCAGCATAGATCGGAAGACGAACTATTTGGAAAACTGACTAACAGCCTCAAATGTTCATTGGCAGAAATGCGTGCAAATGTGTGTTTCGCTCCCGCTTTGTGGAGCCTCTTCCGGCGAACACTGAGGAATTAAGTTTGCCTGAAGAAACTCCACGGAGCAGGAGCAAAACGTCATATTTTCACGCATTTCTACCAACGAACGTATAAGGCCGTTCAGCCAATTTTACAAGAATATGTCGCCCAATCTATGAGACGGAAGCTTTTTACTTTTCTCTCTCATCTTCCATTTAATTTTCACCGATTTCTTTCACTATGGATAATTCTAGTTCTCTGATCCCTTTGGTGGGATTCATGCACAGAAATAGTAGCACTGATAGAAATTGGGCAACAAAGACTAAATTTTACCACTACCAGTTAAATGTGAGAATTATTCTGTTTCATCCAGACCTCCATCAAACAAGGTAGGTAACAAGGGCATTGGCATGGGGCTCAATGGTCAAAAATTTCCCAAAATCAACATTTTCAGAAGACATTCATTCACTGTAAGCAGTTACCTGATTTAAGGCCATTTTAGGATCGATGTCACGATTTTTCTGACGACGTTTCGACCCCTGGGCTGGGGTCTTTTTCAAGTCTGATGACACGATATGATGATCGCTGCCGCTGGTGTTGTGCGACTGATGCAGATTGGGAATGGGTTGAAAAAGACCCCGGCCCAGGGGTCGAAACGTAGTCAGAAAAATCGTAACATCATCCTAAAATGGCCTCAAATCAGGTAACTACTTACAGTGTTTGTGAAACGGATCGTGGTGTCAGACACAATTTTAAGACATTCATTCATTACTGACAGAGTCCAGACCAAAACTTCAAAACAAAAAAGAGACATTGGGGAACACGTTGCAAAGAAGACACCCAAATCAAGTTTTTCTGTCAAAATACCCACTCGAAAATGAAAAACTTTCACAGAACGCCTTGCTAATTGGTTTTACGGGCATTTCAACCGAATTGCTTTCCGTAAGAAGGCAATCTCTTTTTTTTATCTTTTCCCGTTGCAGGTCTGCGCCAGGTTGCCGGTCAGAGTTTTTTGACGATCGATATATTTTTTATTCCGCTCTTACCTACATTATCATCTGAAAATCGTTTTCTGTTCTTACTTTTCGGACACCTTTCAGTATGCCTGCATTCATCAGTATCATGAAAATAAAAATCATTTTCTTTGAAAAATGAAAATTGCATTCTTTTCGGAAATTAATAAGCACATTTTTGCAACCACCAAACTTGTCTTTCAGATTCCAAACGGAAAAAGGTTGAACTTAAGATATTTAAATGTGGTCTCTTTATGCATAATTATAAAACATGAAAATGCACAGAAATTGATGATCAATGCATTAACATGACCAATTTGGCCATTAAATTCAACACGTGAACCTACTTGTTCTGCAGTGAGTCGTTATCCTGTTGCAGTTGGGCAAGCTCCAAGCGCGTGTTCCGTTCGTTCACGGTCAGCGTGTTGACCTGATTACGGAGTTCCTGCTCAGCCTGCCTGCTTGTCTGCAGCTCCGAACGCAGTCGTCTAACGTCAGTCTCCAGTCTGGAAAAATAGCAGAGCAAAAATGCATCAGTCCAAAGTGATCTGAATGAATCATTATTCTGTGACACTGCGGATTTGATACTTTTGTCCATGTTTTTCCCATGGATTTGATACTTTTGTCCATGTTTTTCCCATGGATTTGATACTTTTGTCCATGTTTTTCCCATGGATTTGATACTTTTGTCCATGTTTTTCCCATGGATTTGATACTTTTGTCCATGTTTTTCCCATGGATTTGATACTTTTGTCCATGTTTTTCCCATGGATTTGATACTTTTGTCCATGTTTTTCCCATGGATTTGATACTTTTGTCCATGTTTTTCCCATGGATTTGATACTTTTGTCCATGTTTTTCCCATGGATTTGATACTTTTGTCCATGTTTTTCCCATGGATTTGATACTTTTGTCCATGTTTTTCCCATGGATTTGATACTTTTGTCCATGTTTTTCCCATGGATTTGATACTTTTGTCCATGTTTTTCCCATGGATTTGATACTTTTGTCCATGTTTTTCCCATGGATTTGATACTTTTGTCCATGTTTTTCCCATGGATTTGATACTTTTGTCCATGTTTTTTCCCATGGATTTGATACTTTTGTCCATGTTTTTTCCCATGGATTTGATACTTTTGTCCATGTTTTTCCCATGGATTTGATACTTTTGTCCATGTTTTTCCCATGGATTTGATACTTTTGTCCATGTTTTTCCCATGGATTTGATACTTTTGTCCATGTTTTTCCCATGGATTTGATACTTTTGTCCATGTTTTTCCCATGGATTTGATACTTTTGTCCATGTTTTTCCCATGGATTTGATACTTTTGTCCATTTTTCCCATGGATTTGATACTTTTGTCCATGTTTTTCCCATGGATTTGATACTTTTGTCCATGTTTTTCCCATGGATTTGATACTTTTGTCCATGTTTTTCCCATGGATTTGATACTTTTGTCCATGTTTTTCCCATGGATTTGATACTTTTGTCCATGTTTTTCCCATGGATTTGATACTTTTGTCCATGTTTTTCCCATGGATTTGATACTTTTGTCCATGTTTTTCCCATGGATTTGATACTTTTGTCCATGTTTTTCCCATGGATTTGATACTTTTGTCCATGTTTTTCCCATGGATTTGATACTTTTGTCCATGTTTTTCCCATGGATTTGATACTTTTGTCCATGTTTTTCCCATGGATTTGATACTTTTGTCCATGTTTTTCCCATGGATTTGATACTTTTGTCCATGTTTTTCCCATGGATTTGATACTTTTGTCCATGTTTTTCCCATGGATTTGATACTTGTCCATGTTTTCCATGGATTTGATACTTTTGTCCATGTTTTTCCCATGGATTTGATACTTTTGTCCATGTTTTTTCCCATGGATTTGATACTTTTGTCCATGTTTTTCCCATTTTATCTGTTGCCTCCGAACCTTTTTTTCTTTCTTTTTACTCTCATGCAGGTGGTTGAAATTAAAGTACCAGATTCAACAGAGCTTTCTGTGGGAGTCGGACTTTAACCATGGAAAAAAGAGGACCTTTAATTTCTATAGCATGTTTTTTTTTTTGCAAAAAACTTGCCATTTTTAACCAATGTATGTCGTGTGAGTACCCACATTAATTCTGCCATCACTTTTCACCACGGGGCAACCCCTTACAGTTTGCCGACACCTTACCCCTGAACACCTTACCAATCTCAACAAAGCAGGGTGTCTCATAAATGCAGCAGCGAAATCATACCTGGCTGTTCAAGCATACGTAGGCCATCCCAAAAGTTTTAAGTATTACAGGGTACCATGAGAACGCGTTAACCAATGTGCATGATTTTTGGATGCTTGATTCTTGGATGCATGATTCTTGGATGCATTCTTTGGATGCATGATTTTTGGATGCATGATTTTTGGATGCTTGATGGATGATCCCTTGTGATACATACTGCCAATTTATATGAAGTTTGGACTACTTTTGTAGACAGAGTGCTCTATTTTGTGCAGTTATGTCAACAGCCGTGGCCAGAAGTTGTTGAAATTTTGTCAAAAAGTGATTTGGGCAGTGATCAAATTTTTCACTGCCGAACCATTCTCTGGTCGAAATTCACCGAACTTTGCAGGAGACTTTAGGCCAATGTTCAGCATTATATGGCACAGTTGGAAGGTAGAAAGGAGAATTTGAGGGTGGTAGAGAGGGGCTTGAAAAATTAGAGACCATGCAAAACAGTCAGAAAGCAGAAGGTCATGCACATCACTTTCTTCGACTGGCAGTGAATTTTGGTGGATCACCCTGTTCCATTGGGCACCACTGTGAATGGCGAATCCTGCAAGATGGTCGTGCAAGAGAAACTCCGACCTGCTTTCAGGAAGAAGAGACCAGGGCTCCTCGAAGAGGAAATCATCCGTCTGCACGAGAATGCACCGGTTCGCAAGGCGAAAGCGATCGTTCAGCTTCTGGACCTGTGAGAGTGGGACACCTTGTTGAATTCTTTCAATTCTCATAATTTGTCATCGCTGGACTTCTTCCTGTTCGCCAAGATGAAAAAGCCTATGAGGGAATGCCGATTCAAGTCAGAATATCGAATCAATGATGCTGTGACAGCATCCCAAAAGGCCCTGGCCAAGGCTGGTGACAGTGATGTTGTCATGCCGCTGCCCCACCGCTGGCAGGCATGTCTCAACCACAGTGACAACTACTTTGAGAAGTGAATGGGTGGACCTTTCATGAACAAGCGAGTTCATTTTATTTTATTTGCATTTCTGGAAAATGAGGAGGAATACTTAAGACTTTTGGGATGGCCCTCGTACCTGGCTATTCCAGAGACCATTCTGAGTCGAAAAATGTAGAATTACCGGTCCTGCACCGGAGCGGTGCCAGCAACTGGTACCGGATCAGCCCCAGGAAAAATGATTGCTTGAAAAATGCAATTTGCTGGAACATGAAAAATGAACTTTTCTAGAGCATGCATTTTTCTGGAGCGTGAATTTTTTGCATAAAAATGATAAAAAAAAATAATGTTTGTTTTGTGCAGTGAGTTAAATTGTTGTCCTATGTGGGCCTTTTGAGTTGATTTAACATCAGCAAATAATCATTAGGAATTTCCTTGGGTTTCGAAGCTCATTACAAAAAAAAAAAAAAAAAAAAAAAACATGTTTTGAACTGTTGCATGGGAAAAAACGGCAAACTACCATCGAGACATGAATTGCCACCATAATGCCAAAAACACACATCGTGATGAGCGTGGTTCTGGGTTCCATGGACCACCCTTTGGGTAACAAGGTGAATTTTGAACCTTGGCCAGTGAGTGTCAGAGAAGTGGAATTTCATTGACGCACTCCATTTTTTTCAAAATGTAAATACCTTTCTACCCCTTGCCGGGTGTCTGCCACATGGAACCCCACTGGGGCTTCCACCCCAAACCACGCTTCAGTGGAACTCAGCCACAACTTGGTGCCTGTAAATTGTGCCTAAAAATTCATTTTATACGCACGTCCCTGGAGTGGGGGTCAACCAAAGCAAACCCCGCACCAGCCCACCTGCTACAGTTATCATCACGTTGTTGAATGCCATTTGGAAGTTGTCCATCGCCACCACCACCACCTCTAGAATTGTTCTTATTCCGTTTATTATCCTTTGCAGAGCTGCTCTCCCTCACAGCACTCCCATTGCTGCACTTTGAAGTTCCAGTTCCTGCTCCCCCAGGCGTCGTTCTCAGCCCACTCGCATTGTTGCTATTGTTATTATTGCTTAGGCCGTTACTCCCAGATTGACCTTGCTGCGATGGGGTCGCATTGGAAGATACCTTGCCACTGGTGTTGTAGTTGTTCCGGTCAGCCTCTGACTCTGTGGTGTCAGTCGAGCTGGATTAGAAGAAGATAAAAAACAGTGTCAGGAATATTATAACAGAGCAGGAATTAAACTTTCAGACACACTTCAAGGGGGAAGTCAAGTCTAAGTCAGAAAATGGCATTTTTGCCTTTTTGAACATGCATGCTTTTGCACAAATTTGACCCCGTAGAATTCATTTCTGGACTCAAAATGGCATTGGAGATGTTGGCAAGAGATAGTAGCATTATTCAAGCACATATCGGCAACCGTGAGCATTTATCAGCTGGATAATAATGTTGCCATTTTTAATTCTTCATTCATCGCAAATTATTTTTTGCCATTCGGATATCTTTGTGCAGCTGTGACTCAGATTGCTGAGCTCAGAGAAAGATCAAATTTGGCATACCTGCATGATATGAAAAAAGTGTCGGATACAGAGTGATGAAGCCATATTTAGAATTACAATCACTGCCGACTCCCTGCAGGAGTTTTATTTGTGATCGAACGAGAAAGGGAAAAATCTAGGGTGCACATCCAAAATAATAGCCTTTCCTGCACAGAGTGATGTGAATGCAAATCTAGCTACATCACTCTCGCATTTTTTTAACAAGCCAGGCAATATAAATAAATCAAGCAAAACTTAGGTTGAGCCGTGAGCTGAGGGAAAGATGGTCCAGCGAAAGTGAAACCAAGCCGCTGCCGAAACGGAAACGAACCTAATGCTCTAAACACACAGCCCAAGGAACATAACTGAAAAGTGGCAGCATGTTAGTGGCACTCCCAAAACACCTTCTGTTACCGTGCTAGCAGGCATCTCCACCTTGTTAGGAGTAGGACGGGCAGTCACAAATAAAAACTCCAACGGGCATTCTCCCCCCCTCCTCCCTTGAACCTTGCTCTCTATACGATACCGCACTAATGCCATGGATCAGTGGATAGAATAGCAGTGGAATTAATGTACTCATAAAGGTGTTTTCCCATCTCACTGTAGCCTCCGAAACTACTTTTCTTTCGTTTTACTCTTGCACAGGCGGTGGAAATTAAAGCACCAGACTTCAACAGAGTTTTCTGCAGGTCAGATTTTGACCTTGCTAGTTTAAGAGGATTTAATTCCTGCAGCATTGATTTTCACTAAAATCTGAACATTCGCAATTTTTCTTATTTGTGTTAGTTCATTAATTCCGCCGCAACTATGCAATGCTCCAGAATTGACAATTCTGTGCAAGCGGCTAACTAACCCCTTCCTCTCAAGGTAATCAAGGCCACCATTTGGAACTGAACCATTAGCATGGTGGAACCTCGATGTAACACGTTCCACCTTATCGAAGAATGTTGACGTCCCATTCCTCGTCCACTGACTCAATATCAGCGACATACCCATGGCGACAGAAGAGCTACCTGTCGTAGACGGTGCATCCGCATCGATCGCATGCGATGTCGTCGACTCCCCACGGTCGGTGGAAGCCCTGCTCTCGATCATGGACTGCGACCGCTTCTGACTGCTCCTCGTCGAGTAAGAAGAACACAACTGAGGCTGCTGCTGATGATGAGATGATGACGATGAATGATTAAAGCTATTGGAGACATCACCATTTGAAAGCTGGTCTTCGCCTAAAATGGAGCAGATAGAGATTGGGGTGGTTTTAGTCTCAGCAACCCAAATGCAAACGAAACCAAAACAGTGATGTACGATCAATGCGGTCGGGAATGAAGTCAAAATGACCACAAAGATGGATTAGTTCGGTAAAGAATGTTGCAACAGATGTAAAAATCCAACATGGTCTATGGTGAATTTTTCAGGCAGCCATGGAGATTCCAACAATATTTAACCATGATGAAATAATTAAGCCTTGTCCTTCTCTCCAAATGGACACAGCATGAGCAGAACGCGGATTATTAGCACATCTACTCTACGAACATTCACGACATGAGCACTATGTACATAGAATGGCACTACGAAAGGGCAAGGGTCAATATCATCATGGTAATTTATTTTTATCCCGTTCATGTTGTCCGTGCTTCAATTGTGGTGATTCCAACTTCTTTTTGACTCCTCCAAATGCTTTTTTTTTAATTTTCAGCCTGTCACCCCAAATAGACCACTCAAGAAGCAGTCCTGGTGACTAATGGAGACACAGCGGATCTGAAACGGCATCCTTGATCCTGATGCACTCAGTTGAAACAGGCTTCGTCTTTGACATCCGGCCAAAAGTAAGACTACCTACCTCCCAAAGGTATGCTGCTGTCCTGCATGGTTCTTTGGGGCATTAATCAAAGAGCCAGCCCAGAGTCTGCTGGCCATCATCCTGATTCTTCATCCAGCAATTTTCACCAAATCGGCCAATTATTGCATTTTGGTAGAATAATGCAGGTACTACGACCAAACAAGCGTCCAGTGAAGAATAACAAGTGGAACTGAATGTATAGTGGCGGCGGAAAAAGATTACTCATACATGTGAAAAATTTCCATTCTTGAGATTTTAGCAAAACCTCCATGCTGTAGAAATTAAAGACCCTCTTTCATCACCTGTGTCAAAATCTGACATCTCTAGAATGATCTGTTGCAATTTGGCGCTTTAATTTCTACCAACGGCATAAGAGTAAAAAGGAAGAAAAAAAAGTTTCGGAGGCAACAATCAAATGGGAAAAACACATGTATGAGTAATCTTTTTCCGCCGCTACTATACATGGGGCAGCCAATAACTGGATCTGGTCCACTACCTAGTTGGGCTTCATTCGATTTAGATGATTCTTGGACGAAAGCAGCACACGGTGGACAGTTTCAAAAAGCATTTGTCATTTAAAATGGTAACATTTAAAATGGTGACAAGGCATTGATACCACCAAACGAAATCAGCCATTTCAACCATCTTTTGTGATTTCTTTATCATTTCAGTCAAATAAAAAGGCAATTCCAGCAATTGTGAATGGGCGATTTTCCAGAAATATGAAAATTTCCACGAAATATCTCCCTTTTTCAACTTTACATGCGAAAACGCCATGCCTTTCCTTTTTTCAATTAAGTGGCAAGCATAGAGCACAAAAACATTTGAAATACTGAGCTTTCTTTTGCTCTTTTCTCATTCAGTGTATTTGCATCATTTTTTCTTATGGATTTTTCCTGTGAAATTCAAAGTAGACACATTGTAAAAATTACTGAAAATGTGCTTTTGACAGGTTCTTGCATTTTTATTTCCACTGCCAAATTATGAAATTTTTAGACTTTTGAGCGAAATTTCTCAAAAATTATCACCATTTTCAGCATGTTGCATCAAGCAAGCTTCCTGCCTGGTGCTTCAAGAAGCTTCCAGATGCAAGATTCCAAAAGAACTCTGAAAAAAGAACCGTCATAAGATCCCCATAGTGGGTACCATTTGCTCCAGACAAGAGCAGTGAATAACTGCAAACATTGCCCAAACACAGGGCAATCCAGACTGTTGCCCATTAGAGGGCAGCTGTGGTGGTCGAAGTGACTCCAGAGGAAAAATCACGAAGGGAAACAAAGTTGCCATAAACACACAACAAAAATGGTTTCTGCACATGCACAACGAATGGTACGAGGGCTGGTCAAGTTCTGCTTGCACTTGCTTGGTCAATGTTTTGTGATTTCATTGAAACTTGTTGCATTTTGATGCTTGTTGTGTTTTAGCCTTCCCCTTCAAAGCACTTTGCATTTCGAAAAGGGGTGCTTTTTCTGTGGTAATTTTTCTGCGGCAATCCCACGGTCACAAAAATGTCAATTCTGCAAAACAATGCCCAGAGAAGCACCAGCCAAGAGACTGTTCAGCCTGTGAATGACTGCAATTTTTGTAAATCTGCAGCATCCTCCCAATTTCCTTCACTTGGGGCCTTTGGAATAATTCCCCTTTTCCTTCCCTGAAGTGGCAAGGCAACTCCAGGGAAGGAAGTTTTCAAGTGAATCAGGGGCTGAAAAAAAGCAGTGCAAAATGGCTTTCTGGAGAGCAACAGGAAGCATTACCTACATGAAGGACTCCTGCATCCCTTCCACCAATGGCAGAAAGGTGTAATTTTGCGAGGAGAGTTCAATGATAATGAGTAATCACTGCAGCAAAAATCAAGTGTGTAGCAATTCATTTTCTTAGCAAGTGCAATTGGAACTTGACCTTCCCTCGTATATTCACAAAATGAAGGCATGTTAAAAAGCAATTTACCGTTCGTTACCCAACTTACAATGAATGATAACCAATCAATGCACGGGCAAAACGCCATGCCTTTCCTTTTTTTTTCAATCAAGTGGCAGGCATATAGCACAAAAAACATTTGAAAGGGTGAGCTTTCTTTTGCTCTTTTCTCAGTCGCTTATTCAGTATATTAAATTTGCATCATTTATTTTTTCTGATGGATTGTTCCTGTAAGTTCAAAGTAATGTAAATTCAAAGTGTTGACTATGAATGATAACCTGCGACGTTTCGGTCGTGGACCCAAACACTGTTATCGCACTGCCAGTGCTAATAAAGGTCAACATCCGTGAGACCGAAACATCGCAAGTTGTTTTTGTAAGTTAATGAATGGGAAATGGCTTTTTAATATGTCTTCATTTTATAAATAATGGTATCTGGTATGTGGTAATAATGGAATCAATCAAAATAAATAAAATGGTTCTCAAGTTATGAGTTGCTGCATAATAAACAGATGAATGATTGAATCAAATATCAGCAGAAGTCTGTGAGCAAAGCCAACTTGCCTCTGGATTTGTCAGGACTAGCTAGAGAAGAAGAGGACAGAGCTGTTGCTGATGACGTGTTGTCATCTCTTTCCTCTTGAGGCAACGCCTGCTGAAGCAACTGCATGTAGAAGTCATTCTCCTTTGATATATCCAGCTGCTTCCTCTGCGGAGAAAGAAAAATAGAAAAATGATGCGAAGCCACGGACGATCAAGTGTGCTTTTTGGATTTTGGCTTCACCAATTTTTTTTTACTTTTCTTTTACCATTCAGACTTTGTCTCCGTTCATTAGGGAACTTTATTATGAGAATTGTGCATCAAATACCTATTTCTTGCGCTAAAATCTAAATTTCTTCCACTAACCGAGTTTCTGCCCTGTAAACTTAAAAGCCTGTTTATCGGGCCAAGAAAGGTACTGAAAATGTGAACAGTAAACCTTTATCCCCAAGACATCATCAATACATTCATTAAAAAACTTGGCCTCTGTAACTTAAAAGGTGGTAGAGTTTTAGAATTTTCTGGCCATCACAATAGTTGGCCTATTGCAGGCCACCCAGGGCCAAGATTTGAAATTAGGAGTTTGATACCAGGTGTGAAGGCCCTCTTTTTTATCCCTTTTCAACCTGAACCCTTTGAGGTCTTTTTACAAAAATTGCAGAAAACCCTTCTGGCCTGAATTAAAAGTTTGGGGTTTCTAGATTTATCAAGATATTTGCGATTTAAATATTTTGCATTGTCTTTGGTGGCTTGCGGTTGGTCCCATAATCATGGATAGACTTTTGTCACGAACTACAGTCACTAACGGAACTCCTGACCTCAGATTACACGTTCTACAAAAGTACAGGATGTCCCAAATTGTGCCAATGAAGTCTTTATTTCACTGCAAAATGAAGCCATTGTGCTTGAAATATCAATGACAAACAAAATCCCTCATCACCTGGCATTTCCCAGCAAGAACCTGGAGGGCTAAAAGGTGGAAAGCGCCATGATATTCCTGGCCAATCAGGGGACTTTTTAGTTTTTAATTTTCATTGCTCTTACAGGCCAACCTTCCAATTTTTTTTTTTCAGAATTCCCGGCAATTTTTCATGCAGACAGCAAAATTTTCTTATCACGAATGTCATCTCTAACTTCCAGCAGTCTACTGAATTTGCCGCATTTCATTCAAGAAAATGACAGCATGGCATTGATTTTCCTCTACTTTGCCTCTCTTGATATGGTTTTTAATTTCATTGTTCATTTCCCCATCCAGCCTCATGAAGACAAAAAAGTGCTCGCAGAATGCCCCTCTCCATCTCCCATGTGCGTCAGGTTCACTCTGCTTGTCGGATGCCGTCCGACATAGGACCAAATCAAACTCAAAATGGATGTCGGACCCAATCCGACATGGGACCAGATAGGAATCAAAAGAGTGCCAGATCCAGTCGGACTGGGTCCGTCAAAGGACTGCAAAGGGTCAAAAGGTTTGGAAAAATACACACAAAATTAAAAAACCGGGTAAATCCCCTCAACACAGACATTGTCACGACTGAATTGCCTAACGGATCAGGCAGCACTCAGAACATTTGGAACGGTCTGCATAGCAAAGTGGAATTCAGCGTTTGAGGAACTGGCAGAAGGTTGAGGTTTTCCGCATGCACACCTGCCCCCCACAAAAACTGATGAGCTGTAACTGAATTTTTTCTTGGTTTGCACACACACACCCCCATTGACATGTTCAACATTGGATCTTTTAATCCGAGAAAAGCCAGGCTTTTCTGACGGGGCATGTGCGTCACGTCCTAGAAAGTAGAAAAAAGTGCCGACAAAAAAACGGTTGGACTTAAATCTGTGGCTACATGTTGACAGGTATGTGAAATTTGGGAACATTTTTCGGTCCTTATACGAGGGGCACCCTACAAATAAAGAGAATTGCACCAAAATTTGCATTTGAAATGAATTTTTCCACTTTGGCGTCAACCTTTGATTCGCTTTAAGGTGTTTTGGTGAATTTGAGCCTTTTCCGATGCAGAATTTGTATTCCATGGCAATTTTAAATACATGAGGGTGTAAGATTCAATTTGCCAGGTGCATGGAATTGAGAAAAGACTTGTTCCACCACACCGAAGCACGGGAGCCCCCAAATCATGTTCTTGTGACAACTGTGCAGATATATGGGTCAAGTGTGTAGTGAGAAAGTTTTTCATTTCAGTGCCGGTTCTTGTGTCTCAAAACCTTGGTGTGGAGAAACTTCTTGTTTCCGATCTTTTCACACCTGTCAAATCGGCTGCATTGCATCTGCTTGATGCTTTTTTCAAAGATAAAATCAAAAATGTGCAGGGCATTTTTCTAAAAATCACCAAAACAGCTTAAAACGAATCAATGTTTGACGCCAAATTGGAAAAAATCATTTCAAATCCAAATTTCGGGCAATTCTCATTATTTATTGTGCACCCTTCGTATGTGGGATATCAAGCAGCAGATTGACAACAAGTGTGGGTGGTGAGGGTTGGGCTAGGTCATTTGGTTAGCTTTAACCATAGGATGCCCAAGGTCCCCGCGGGTCCGCGGATGCCCAAGGTGTGGTGCGGCTCACCACATCAAGGGAAAATAATTCGTGTAGGCTTATTTAATGAACCTTGGATAGTCTCAGCATTATCTGGTTATCATTTTCCATACCAAAAGCATAGACCAACCTGAAACACTCACTTGGAGTTGGCCGTTGTCACAGTGGTGCAACGCACCACACGCTTTTATTCCAAGGTATGGTGCACTGCACCATTGTGCCATGCCAGCCAGGAAATGTTATTTCAGTTTTTTTATTTTATTTGCGTGGAGGCTACTCCGGCGCAAATCAACAGAGGGGAATAACATATAAATATACACTACTATGAGAAAGAACGTTTTCCAGTGAACCAATCCACCAATTTTTTTTTTTTGAAAGTAACAACACTGATGTCGTGAGCTCCTCCAAAAATCAGGGGAGGAAGCGAATTCCAGTCATTTGTTGTCCTAACAGCAAGGGAAAACAAACCTACATTCTTATGAGATTTACCAGGTGTCAACTTAAATTCATGGTCGTGTCTACCCAGACAAGAAGGCGGGCAAAGAACCATTCCCAACCCCCATGTGTAGGGAACAACCCCCATCCTCACCGAAGTTCACCTCCAAAATTTGACAAAAGAGATTGGACCAGAGATTGGTCTCCCTTTTGGTTTAAAAATTACAAGACATTTTCGACTTCTGTGGTGCAACGCACCACACCTAGGGCATCCTAGGGTTAATGAAGCAAAAAGGAAAGAACGTAAATCACGTCCCGTAAGTTGATTACACCAAATGTACAAATCTGCTGAAGAAACGTTTTACCAAAAAACCTTTGGCAACCTTCTCCGAAATGAAAGTGTAAGGAAGTATGGATGTTTTGATCGGAGTTTGCTTTGGAGACCCGAAATGTAAAAGATTGGCAACCGCAAGCACAGGCCAATCACACATGCCGGCCAGACCTCGGATGAGGGAATTTTGGCATGTTTACAAGGAGCTATTTCTGAGAGATAGGGGCCGGATCAAATTCCATTGTCGGTCAAGCCATAATCGAACAAAAGTTACACAAACACAAACCTGTCGTATCCGGTAAGTGATGTAACTTCGAAATCCGAATCCCAGAGTAACAACAGGATAGCCAATGCTAAGAGAGAGCGAGAATGAAAGAAAGAAGAAGAATGCACAAAATTAACTCAAGGTTGACAGTTTTGCTGTTCACAGTTTTGAACTCTTAAAATGAGTCCATCATACCTGGATTTTTTTGAACCTGCACTTCACAATAATTTTGAAAACACAGTTGTTTTACCATCAATGGCCAGCCTTTGGGATGATGCAATTACATATTATCTCTTACCAGCTCAGGTAAGGCTGGACCGCAAAAAAATAAGAAGTAGGTACTAAACTGGCAGCACAGCTGTTAATGTAGGTGATAATTTTGAGAGCGACGAGAATTTGCTGGCCTTGGTTCAAATTGAAAAATTAGGCCCATTTGAGCATAATTAGATTGAAAGGTAGGTACTTTCCTGATAGAAAAATATTTTTACAACATGTAGGTCTGTTCTTAATATTATACTACCTAGTAAAACCCGTCATCCTTCCGGCTGACCAATGCAAAGCAAAGCATGAAGCCCAGGTTGCTCCCACAGTTGATGTCCGCGTCAGCCTGTTTTCCGCCTCTAGGGCAAAAACAAAGCATGAAGTTCAGCATGCTCGATATTGTGAAGTTCTCCGCCAGTTGAAGTTACGCAGCCCTGCGCTGCGCACTTCTCTTGCGATGCTTCAGTGTTAGTTAACATGCGAACTCCTGATTTTCAAAAATTTTTGGAGGATGCGATGTTGTCAAAACGCTCCATTTTTGTGTTTTCCGTCCCCTTAACCCCTTGCCGGGGCACTGCCCCTGGACCCCCGCTGGGAGCTCTCGCACCTCTCCCCTCGAACCCTCCGGCATCAAAACTCCAGCCGCCCCTCCCCCTTGGCGAAAGGCTCGATCGCCACTGTTTTCTTGTTCTAAAATTTATGAAAGATTTGAAATGTTATGATGCCGTTTCGAGAACTCGAATTGAAAAAACCTTTTCAGACTCAAGCTCCATAGCTTATGGGGAACTACAACTCAATGATGCAGACTGGGGAGTTCTCTCCTGCGCTTCCACGTTGCTGACAGGAGAGAATTCCGGCAGCCGTATTCCCCATTGCAACTCACCCTCAGGTTCAACACAATACGCTTGTAACAGGTTGAAATACGTTTAAAGCGTTTTGTCATTAGTCAATTCAATGGATTCTGTCTTGGGAAAATTTAATTTCTATGCAAAACGCTTATTCCTTTTCCATTGTTGCAAAATATGCATCCTCTGTTGGCGGCCACAAATCTCTCCTCTCTTTGTCCTAAAATCTACCCCCCTGCCTCCACATGCTTTTTAAATGGGATGTCCGTCTTTATTACACCCACCTGACAGGAGAGAATTATTTAGTGCGGATGAGCATGATTTTTGGCCAATTTCAGGTAGTCGTGCCAAAAATGTGAAATTGTTGAAAAAGAACCACAAAAGGATGTCCGTGAATTGCCCTCTCCCCGGAATTGGACACTAGGGTTCGTTGGTGCTACAGATAAGTAGTGCTATGTTAAAAGGAGGGAATATCACAGTCCCCGTTGCAGCAGCAAGGATCAAATTTGGGCAGTAAACAGCAGTAACATAGACTAATGAACCCCAGAGTCAAGGTGCGGGGGGCAATATTGGGGGGTCAACTTCACGGACATCAAAGACGTAGCAGCCAAAGACTCATGCCATCCGCGGAGTGACGCTATGACGACAGTCAATAAATAAGGCAATAAATTATGAAAACCTACGAAGGGTGCTTGGCAACATGAGCGCACCAAATAAATAGCTTACCAGTGAGCAGCAAATGGCCTGCAGAGATCTAAATGAAATGGCAGATGCTTCAAGTCTTTTAGTCTGACGGCTGCTTCAATATAAATGAACAACAGCCAGAGTATCACTGTCGGCAGACAGACTCCTCTCTCTGCAAAGAGAAAGAACAAACGGGGGGAAATATCATAGTGATGAGGAAATTTAAGATGCCAGTTTCACAGCATAGGTTTCTCATTCATCCCACGTGTGGATGATAGCAAACAGATGTTTAGGTAGGTACCCAGTTGAAATAAATTGGCATGAAGAAAAGACAGGCAACGAAAATTATGATTGAATGATTGGTGAGGTAGGCCTACCTACCTGGGCTACAAACGTGCTTTTTGACATCATCCACAATGCAAAAATCAGATTGCATTTCACTAATTAATCATTGCAGGTTCCCAAACCCAGGTGTTCCACCAAACACTAACAATCGTTGATGAGTTTGACAGCTCAGCAAAACAAATGATAACTTCAACAATCATTTAGGTACCAATGGTCCAAAAACAATGATTAGGTAGGTACCTATGACCTTGGCAACAGTAATAGGAAAATGGGAAAAGTACGATGCAACTACCTAATCCTGATTTATAAAGAAAATTCAAAGCCAAAGTACTGTCCGTAGAGGAGAAGAGAAATTCAGCGAACTTGATGCTAAAGCAAAGCTTTCGCTTGATGCCAAAATGCTCGCTCGCACCAGAGTTTCCAAAGTGGGTACATTTGCGGAGTTTACGAAGCTAACTAGCCGGCTGCACCGGCTAGCAGCCGGCTATAGTGGACGTGTTTACGGAAAAAACTTTACCAGTCTACTTTGTGGATCCCCAACAGAGCGCAAGGTGTGAACTGCGGTCTCTTGCCGCGTTCCATTCGCTTTTCGTGTAAAAAAGAAATTTATGACGAAAACCCATGAAAGACCCAGTTCTGCTTATGACCGATTGAATTTCATCTCCACAGTTTCCGGAAACAAACCAGTGAAAAGCAAAATGGAAACATGGAAACAAAAATGGAACCAATGGAAACAAACCAGCCGGCTAGGACACGATGAAACTCGAAAAAAAAAACTCTATATTTGACTGAAAACCTGCATTGCTACTTAACTGCGCATGAGCCCAAAAACCCTTGCCAGTTGCCAAAACAAAAAACTGCAGGATGCCAAAATCCCCGTGGCCTTTTTGAACACAATTTCAGGAATAAAACTCAGAAACTGCACTTTGCGGTCGCTCCAAACTTGTCACCCAAGCTCAGTTTAGCGTCGCGAGCAAAAAGCAAAAAAGTTGCCCTCCAAAAACCTTAGAATGGAATATTGGTTATCACCCGGACTTAAATTTACGTCGCAAGTTAGGTACGCAGATTGAAACGAAAACAAACTACACTTCATTGAATACTGCATTCTTCCGCATATTTATATGAAATGGATCCAAAACAGTTGGTAAATTTTGGTGTGCACGATTGAAAGGCCATTACTCGGCTTGCTTCTCATTCTTGAGTAGGTATCCCACAGAACTCGAGCGGAAGTCCTTGCTAATGCCGAAAGCGAACCAAGCGCCAGCCACTAGCAGAGATCCTGTGAACATGTGAGATATTTGCAGCCGCATTACCCATTCATCGCCAACACTCAGCTCCAACTCAATGGTAACCAACAAGTCAATGGATAAGTCAATGGATAGATTTGCATTTGGAAAATTTTATTTCAATGCACAACGCTTATTCCTTTTTCATTGTTGTCTTGAAAGATGCATCAGTCTGTTGAATCATTGCTGTTGAGTTGGATCTGAGTGTTAGTGAGAATGGGGAATGCAGCCGTTACTCTCATTCAACAGAATGCAGCACCTATGGGGTAGAGTTCTTCAGCCTTATCCTCCACAGATCCTGGCCAAACTGTGATAGTGAAGTGCAAGGAAAGAAAAGTGGAGGCATTTTAAGTTTCTAATTGGCATGGCTTTCTTTCTGTTTTTTATCTGCGGTAAGAGATGTTGTAGGTCCTTCCAGACAGTTTATCAGGGCATATTGTTGGCCATGGTTTCCAGCTTGAGTTTGAACAAGTCATGGTGTTCTCTGCCGCCGAGCTAATTTTTGGTGAGTCATTTGTCAATCGGGGACGAGGGCTCGGCCGGAATATGCCGAGAAGCTTTCGTGCAACGATTCGGCATTCCTGCCGCGAGGCCAAGAACGCCATTCAAATGTTCGTCGCAAACAAGGCATGTTTAAGGTCCAATTTGTGTGTTGGTTCTCAGGTGCATTGAGCAAAAGTGAGCCCATCCCATTCTCTCAATTCATGTGATTTTCTCATCTTATTCCCACGGAATTCATTTCCTAACCATCTGTTTGCTTTTTTTCTCTCGTTCCCTCTATCAACCGTGTTTCTTTCTCAATTTCATGAAGTGTGATCCAAGCGACAGTTCACAGTCATCTACGTCGGAGAGATCTGGTCTGGGTAAAGTTGCGGGTGAAAGCGCTGCCATGTATTTCTCCATCTGATTTTGCATTTTACCCGCAATTGCAGATAAAATCAGGACCACATCTCTCCACCGCTAAAGGCTAAAGTTGTTAAAATTTTGAAAAATCTCAAAATTAGGTAGGTAGGTAAAGTGGCATAAGCAGTGGTTTTCAGGTTTTTCCTGTTCTCGGGTCAAAAACACGGTTCTGATACCAAATTTGCAAGGCTGTAAGAGATCTGGAAGTGCCCAATAATTTCTGTTAGCAAGTAAGGTAGGTACCTAAGAAAATCCAAGAAAAAAAACTTCTAAAACACAAAATGTCAAAGAACCAACCAGTATGCCAGACATATTGCACCCAAACGTATGTGCTGGCAGCAAAGAAAAGCCAATGGACCGGGATAAGCAGAAAACAGATCATATCTGATGTGAGGGCGATGAAAACAAAGAAAGCTGAAAAAGCCTGAAAGAAAAAAAGAAGACGTTGAAAGTGAAAACATCAACAACAAATACGAGTATCCCAAGAAACTCGACTCGAACGCCCAGAGCTTTCGTTCTTGTCAATGATAGCAAACATCAAATAAAAAAACAGGCCAAAAACAGCCATTCCTTCATGTGTTCAGCTGTTAGGCCAGCCTAATTCACCACTTTCCAAAATTAGTGGAAGCATGGCCAAAAATAAAAGTTCTGATGGCTAACTTTCCAGCAGTTACGACCTGACAGCAAAATTCGGTCTGTGTCATGCTTCAAAGTCTGGCAGCTAAAACGTTGACGGAATGCAGAGGAATATGCATGGTATAGTGGCAGCGGAAAAAGATTGCTCATACATGTGTTTTTCCCATTTAACTGTTACCTCCGAAACTTTTTTTTCTTTCTTTTTACTCTTATGCATTTGGAAGAAATTAAAGCGCCAAATTGCAACGGAGCTTTCAAGAGGTGTCAGATTTTGACATCAGTGATGAAAGAGGATCTTTTATTTCTACAGCATGGAGTTTTTGCTAAAATCTCAAGAATGGAAATTTTTCACATGTATGGGTAATCTTTTTCCGCCACCAGTATACATGTCACTTGTCCTGCTATCCTCGGATGTTTGCTATTCGATACTTCATTTCATTGTGTGGGTCTACCTTCAAACCAAATTACAACATGGTTTTATGGCACAGCCCACCTGTCTTGCCTACTGCTACCTGAACTCTCTGGCGCGATGCAGGTGATGCCTGCCTGGCCAACACCTTTCCCAGCCCACCTATCCTTCCACTGCTGCAGTGCAGACAGTTGGATAGAGTGCGGCTTTGCTGCCTTTTGCACAACTGACTGGTCACGGCAATGCAAGTGATTGGATGGCGATAAAAATTGAACAACGTAGACAACTGCAACTAAACTGCTGTGTCAAACGTCAGCTGAACCAGACTGACAACTGAGAAATGGAACTTTTTCGCAGGAAAACAAGATTCGTTGATCCGACTGATTCAAGCAAAAATGTCAATTTTCTGTGTGTAAATGAAGGTCACGCCAACGGTACAGTCAGCAAGCACGTGTTTATGCAATCGGGACACGGGCTTTGCACTCTGGGTCTTTTGGATTTTGTGTTTTGGTGAACAGGTCCTTTCATCAATTATTGTTCAATTTTTATTCAATTTTGCTGCCTCTGGTACTTTTTTCAAATTGCGATAAAATTAATAATTTGCATCGGATTGATACAGAAAACAGAAATCACCTGATAACTTCCAAATTGATCAGATTTTGATGCAGTGGGATAAAAACTCGCGAAAAGCAAGAGTTTCTGAGCTAAGGCAGAAGCTTATTCAACAACCCTCGTATCTACTTAACTAAGAAAGCATAAACATTACATTGGTGACAACTTACCAAACCCTGATACTTAAACGAATCGAAAATACTTCTGATTAGAAGCCAAAATGGCCAAAGGTACTCAAATCGAAACTCCAAGATGAAGTCGGCCAGAAGCACAAGAGCCCAAAGCAGAAGAAACTTGGCATATACCAATGTGCTGCAAGAAAATTAATAACAAAATGTGAAAAAATAAAAAACTGATTTGGTGCCTATATCAATCTTGTTATACACCAATTTGGAGACAAATTTTGAAGCCCTTCTTCCCACATCATATTTGTATGGCCAGGGACTTTTGGGCTAACCTATAAAAGGGAGGTAAGATGGTGGTCATTCTGAATTTTAACTGCAACCCCAAAAGGCTCCATTTATGGCCTTGGATGTGCAGATGGTTGGTACATATTTCTGCCCTTCACCAACGCCATATTGCCAGAAAAATAAATAGGAATGCTAAATGCACATCCACAGTGAGTGAATGCTAATCAATCATTGTTCCGTTCCGTCCCATTTTCTCAAAATACGAGTGGGTATGTTTTTCTGCTCGCGATCACCCGATTAGGTGCAAGTGTTTCAAAATCAAACACAAGGGAACTCTGGAACATGGAAGACCTACCTACCTAGGTACCGACCCATTTGCCAAGTTCTCAAAACTGAAAACTCACCAAGTTAGTTAGTAAGATACCGATGAATATTAAATAGGCCTGCGCAAAGGTTTCTCTTCTAAAAGAAACAAATTACCTACTGATGCAGCAAATGCATAGAGGAAAGTAGACGAATGTCTGCCTCATATGTCTCATGAAAACTTGCTAAATAACTTCTCGTCGTGCATTCAGAGATGTCAAGAGTTGGGTTGTTGGAGGAAACTCCCATGGGTTGTTGTAGGAAATTCCCGAGATTTCCACATTTTTACGCATTTACTTTTCTACAAATTGGTTAATGTCACGAGGTATGAACTCTTTAATTTTTATCCTCCCGTATTAATGTCAAAAGGAAAGGGCCTCCGCCTAGTAGGAGAGTGACTCCACAATGTGAAGTCCAAAAATAAGAAACAATGACACACACATTTACTGTTAAACAGCAGAGATTTCTACTAACCCGCCGTACACTCCATCTGTAATTTTGCTCCGCTTCAACGATTTTCGTAACTTGCCGCAGTCTGCATTTCGTCTCTTCATGTCGTGTCGTAATATTTTGAAGAAATGCCAATAAATACAATGAAATGCACAAAATTCCTGCAAACTAATATCTCACACCTGTATCAAAACGATAGAAGAAATAATTCGTGCTTAACAGTTCCGCCTCATCCAGACACAAATTTTTACATGTGATAGCCACCTTCCGTGCTTTCGGTTAGGTCCGAATTCAAAATCATGACCACTCTGGATATCCTCGGACAGAGAGAAATGAACAAAATGTCATCACAGTCATCCAGTAAGCCGAGCTACGTCCATAAAGTCTTTGCCGAACGTAGCGCGAACTGGAACTTCCGAAGTCATGTTCGCGGTGGATCTTGTAGCAGGTTGAGGCAATCTCCCATAAAACTCAAACGTTGCAGGTTCTGACCCCTCCAGATTGTCTCTGCGGGCTGTTCTTCTGCAAACAACTTATTGCCATGAATGAGCATTAAATCCAGAACTTTCCACTCAACAACTGTTGGGTCAGCGACGAAAGTTACATTGATTCCTTGGGGGCGACGTAAAAGGGAGCAGTTTTCGGAGCACCTCATGTTTGCACAATGAACGCACACTTCCGGATTCGTGGTAAAAAAATCATTCACTTAATCGGAAATTATTCAGCCGGTAAATCTCCAAGTGGTAATGGACAATACTTCTGTAAGACAATACTTCGATACTTCTGCCTTTCCAGCTACTTTCATTTCTCCGAAACCGTATCCTACCTACTCGATAACCATTTCTACAATATCATCTGCTATTCGGAAATCTAAATCGTCATCCGCTGGTCCTGATGGAATTCCGGGATCTCTTTTGAAATCTTTCCCTCTTGAATTTTCTGCCAATCTCAATCTTAAATTCAACAAGTCCTTCTCTTGTGTTGAGCTACCTCAGGCAGGGTTGGAAAAAAACATGTTTTTTCTTTTTCTTAAAAAACATAAAAAACGTTTAAAACATGTTTTTTTTTTTGTTTTAAACGTTTTCTTTTCATCTGTTTTTCCCCATTATTAAAAACGTGTTTTAAACATGTTTTAAACAGTTTTAAACGTGTTCCAAAAGCTGTCAAGGCTAATTTTGCAATAATTTAGTGACAATGGTACTTTAAAAAGGCAACAATAATGGTTTTATTGATAACAATATCAGAAAAACGTTGAAAATTGAGTAAATAAGCAAAAAACATTTTTTTTTGTTTTTGTAGATTGTTTTAAACAAAACATTTCAAACAAGTTGCGGCTGTTTTAAACATTTTTAAAACATGTTTAAAACACAATTTTGTTTTAAACAAACTGTTTTAAACAAGTGGTGGTTGTTTAAAACATTTAAACAAAATGTTTGAAACGAACAACCCTGACCTCAGGGATGGAAATCTAGCAGAATTATGCCTCTGTTCAAGAAAGGCGATCCTTCACTACCAGCTAAATAGGTACCGTCCTATCAGTCTTTTTTTTCTCTCACTTCTTGTAGCCTATAACCTACAGCTTATGGAAAAGCTAGTCTCGCACTACATCAGGGAGTTTCTTCACGCCACTAATTCTATCTCTCCTTATCAAGTTAGTTTGGCTTTCGTGTCCTGGCTGGCTGGTCTTGTGAACTTGCTCTTGCCAAGTTTATTCACATCGTTGCATCGTGTTAGGCCCTCTTCCCTTTCTTATTTTCATCCTTCCTGATGTCATATCATCTTCGAATATCATGCTCTTTGCTGATGACTGTGTTCTCTATCTACAAGACCATTCAAAGTCAATCTGATGCAAACTTGCTGCAGGATGATCTTGCTTACCTTGACTCTTGGAGCCTGCAGTGGGGCCTTGCCCTTAATGCATCAGTGTGTCCAAATCCGGTTCTCGACAAAGTTTCTTCCCCTCCAATCCTAGTTATATCCTTCCTTCTTCGGCTGCTGTCTTGACCACCTCATCATCTTGCAAATATCTTGGTGTGACACTTACATCCGATCTGTCCTGGAAATTGCATGTTAACACCCTATTGCACGTAATGCCAATTTTGCTCGTCTCAAAATCACACGCCAAATCAAATCTTGTTCTCCTGCAACCAAGGAAATTCTCTACATTTCACTTATCCATCCCCTCCTGGAATATGCCTGCATAATCTGGGATCCTTTTCACATCTCTCTCATTCACGAACACCTTTCCGATGCACTACAATGGGGGAATGGTTCGCCTTGTGTCAGTCACGCGGCGAGAGCGCTGTCCGGCATATGCTCGGTTAGCTAGCGCAGGGAGTCACGGAAGCACCAGCGGCATTCGCCAGCAGTACGCACTACGCACACTCCCTCTTCCCAGCTGCGTGAAGGAGGGTTGCACTGACCACGCAGTCGGGGGGCCGCCATCATGGGCCGCCGACTCCGGGCAGGTTCCTGGCTTAGGTCTGGGCATGGGTCCCGGACTCGTTCCCAGACCTCAATTTTATCAACCCAACGCAATACACCGGATCGGATCTGTTCGGCACAGGTACCACCTGTCTGGCACAAGAGCACTTTGAAAATCATGTAAATGCATGTTCGGTAGGGAGGTTAGGTAGGTAACATCAAGAATGCTGGAGAAATAATCCGATCAGATTGAACCAGATATGAATCCACTGTGTTTTGTGAAAGGCGATTCCAGTCTACAATTAATTGTTCTGGGAATGAATGAATACTTAAAGATGTTCTTGGAAGGCTGATAAACACGGATCTTGGAAGTATGGTCATGGCGACCAAAGTAATCGCCATGTTTTTTGTTTTTTTTTTCTTTTTTTTTTCAAGACTCAAGACTCAAGTAAGGTTTACGCCTTCTTTTCGGCAGACCTTAAGAAGAAAAAAACCGACAGAAATGATAAAAAAAAAAAACAAAAACAAAACAACAAGAACTTCCCTTCTACCCAAACAGAACAACTTCCCTTCTACCAAATCAATCCATTCCAAGGGAACGATCCAGCCTCCTCCATTCCACCTTGTCAGTCCACACACACACTGCAGTGATGTCACAAATCCTTCATCATTGGCTCAGCGTCAGATCAATCATCCTATGGGCTAGGTTATCGTCATTACCTCTACCTCCTTCAACCTTCATTCCGTGACATCTCCTGAGTTCATCAAACATCCGTTACCACAGTTCATCCAACTGCTCACCTTGACATTCGCTTATTATCTAAAACAGGAGAAAAAAGAAAGAGAAAAAATAGGATGAAGGAAGGAAGCAAATCAACTTCAAAAGAGGCAGCTTTTTTAAAAAGAATAAAAAGTAAAGAAATAAAGATGACATAAAGAAATACAAGAAATAAGTAAGAGATGCAAGAAAGTGAATTAAATGAAATAAAGCTGAGAACTTCCCCTTTCCAGTGCACAACAACGGGGGAATGGTTCGCCTTGTGTCAGTCACGCGGTGAGAGCGCTGTCTGGCATAAGCTCGGTTAACTAGCGCAGGGAGTCACGGAAGCACCAGCGGTGTTCGCCAGCAGTACGCACACTCCCTCTTCCCAGCTGCGTGAAAAAGGTTTTGCACTGACCACGCAGTGGGGGGCCGCCGTCTCCGGGCAGGTTCCCGGCTTAGGTCTGGGCATGGGTCCCCGACCCTTTCCCAAACCTCATGTATATCAACCCCGTGGCAATGCACCAGATCGGATCCGAAAAAAATAGATAAAGAAAAACAAAATCTCCAACCACCCTCACTCCTAGGCAGCAGAAACCTTTCCCTTCCACTTCACAAGATATTGCTTCGCATGTTCTACCCACTGGTCTGATTCCTTCTCCCTCCCTATTCCCAGTCGTTCACGAACAAGTGCCCATTCCTGCTCTTTGTGAACACCCCTGTCCACATCCATCCACCCAGAAAAACGTCTCTGGGTGGAGACGTTTTTTCCTTTTTTTTTTCCGTCGGCTGCTCGCGCGTGCGGTCGCGTTTCGTGGACGCTCCGCCGATTTTGTTGGCTTGGTGTCAATTTTTTGGGAATTATTTGATTTGTTTGTTCATTTTTCCTTGTTTTCTTGTTTATTTGGGTTTTCTGTGCTCTCTTTCCTCTTTCTCATTCCTCTCTTTCGACTTTTTTTGAAATGGTGGAAAGTTATACTGACACAGCATTTTTCTCCACAATAAAAAGACATGCTTTTTCAGAAATTTTTACAACATTCAAGAGAGTTAAAATAAAATATCTTATTGCCAACAAACAACACTATTTTGAACATAATTGAGTATTGGAAACTAGCTAACTGACCTTGTGGAGCTATCTTTAAAACAGGATGAAGATCCCTGAAGGGGACTTTCTCATCCCGCTCTTTCCTCCTTTTTATCTTGCCCATTGCCTCCTGTTTTTCTATCATTTTCTTCATTTTTTCCAGTTCCACTTCTTCGCCTTTCTGTATCTGGAATTATCAACGCTGATTCCGTCATGGACACCCCATGGATCTGACACCACATGGATCTGAGAAATGTTCCTCAGATCCTGCTGCAGTTGTGGCTACGCCTCCCACAGTGGTTCTTCCTTCTGCCACCTAACTTCCCGAGCCTCCATGTCTGCTTTGCATTCATCTGGCAAAGATGAGCACTGCCGAGCGAATTGCAAATTTGGAAACTCTGGCGAGGGGCGAATGGTGCTCTGTGATGGTTGCTCCAAGTACTTTCACTTCAATTGTGTCGGCCTTCTCAAAACCAGGGTTATTCCGGCATGGGCATTGTGGATGTGCGAGGATTGCATTGGTGATTTTCGTGAAATGAAAAGCCTTCTCCTGCGTCTCAGAGTTCTTTGTTCCTCAGATCCTGCTGCAGTTGTGGCTACGCCTCCCACAGTGGTTCTTCCTTCTGCCACCTTGGTGGCCGAACCGTTGGTTGTTCCCCCTCCTCCTCCGACTGTGGCAGATCTTTCTGAACTTTCAGCTGTTTTGTCTCCTCAGGACCTATCTCTTGCTCTCTTGAACTGCCCTGGTCAGCCATTCAACCTTTCAGCCGTTCCATCTATCTCCTCACCTATCTTGTTTAATCCCACCTCCTGGTCCCATGCCCAAAGTTATCCCTGGGACCCTTTCTTATGCGGACATAGTCTCAGCTCCTCTCTCCAGCCCTGGCTTATCTGTAGCAACCAAGCATGATTTTCCTTCCCTGCAGGTGCCTGTTGTGGAATCCCCTGTTGCTGCAATCAATCCGGGCAATGTGCAGACCTCCTCAATACTTTTGCCAAATGCCTCTCTGGATTCCTTTTCTTCCCACCCTCGAATTGATTCCACCAACCAATCCTTGCCAAACAACCCATGCTCAAGGGAATCTTCTACTTCATTTGCTTCTGGACCACCTCATGACAGAAAGGTCAGGTCAGGGTTGAGGTCAGGGAACGGGTCAGTGACTCATGCCCAGACCTAAGCCGGGAACCTGCCCGGAG